>CABHPP010147617.1:0-55756 GCA_902168425.1 Peromyscus attwateri | reverse complement strand
TTTTAAAACTGATGTCGATCCCCAAACTGAATTTTATTTAACATGTTAAACATAGAAATGTCTTGAGGAAATACTCAAGAACTGAGCATCGAAGTCTCTATAATTAATCGCAGATTAAAAGTGTTTATAAACTGAAGAGAATTTACTTAGAAAAATGTTAAACTCAGCTTGGCATTTACTACAAGCAGTTACTGCTGAAAAACTTACAATGTAAGGTTGAAGACCAGCTCGATATCAGGTTTTCTTTTGTAAGGTGGTAGGGACTGATGTTACTGTGCAGTAGAAGTGTTTAATTGTAGGAATCTAGTAGAACAACCTAGAAACTTAGGAATTATGTAACACTGCATTAATTTTGGACTTCAGAAGGTGAGAAAATATTAAGGTTGTCAAATAATGGTACTTCTTAGATTTAAAATTTATGTTTTATGAAGTTTATGTATTCCCCACAGGACTCATCACTCCATAGAGATGCAGACCCTGAACCTTTGGAAGGGGCACCCCTCAAAATATGGGATGAAGAATAAGGAGGGAGATTTCGTTTAGGAAATTTTGAGAGAATATTAACAGTTTGGGGTAATTGGTTTTTCATGTGTGGTTTGGTCACACAGTGCTGTTGCTTCATTGTGTACAGTGCTAACTAAGAAAAGTAGAAATATATTTGGGACATGGTTGTGGGTTTTTATGACCTGTTACTCCCAAACCTTTCAGTAACTGGTTTTCTGAATCCAGAAGAGGAAAAGAGAAGACCACATGTGTTGAGTGATGGCAGTGGCAGATCCAAAAGCTATTTATCAGTACTCAAGGTTTGGCTGAGTCCATTGGAAGTGGAGTTAGCATGGTAGCCCTAAATAATAAAAGTGCTAGGAATTCTGTAATTTCTTTCTGTAATAACTACAGTCTTCACATTGTTCTTAAATATTTAAGCTTTAAAAGATGCCTTTCATACTTTCTGCATACCAAGGCCACAGGGGAAAAGTATTATGAACTTAAATGCAAAAAGAAAAGAACAAAACTTTTGTCATTAAAACAAGTATAGTGGGCTGTATTGTTTTGTAAACTGAGGATTGAACCTCAATGTGCTAGGCAGATGTCTACCACTCAGCTACAGACTCAGCCCTTACAGTATAAGTTGTAGTTCTGGTGCCTCACACTCCTGTAGCTGAAGTTAGTGTGGGCCACCATTTCTACCTGAGCTGTACGCGATTGCAGGGATGTACCATTATGCCTGGCTCAACTTTCTGCTTGTTTTTTGAGACAGGGTTTCTCTGCCGCACTGGCCTGGAACTCACTCTGTAGACCAGGCTGGTCTAGAACTCAGAGCCTGCCACTGCCTCTGCCTCTTAGTGCTGGGATATCCCAGCACTCATCACTGCCCAGCAGCTTTCTGCATTTTTTTTTTTTTTTTAAAAAAATTTTTATAGGAAAATACCACATAATGGACTTGTCTCTTGTTTCATAGTTAGACTGTTTCTATGAGGGGGAAAAAATAATTTGAGACAGAGTCTTAATATGTAGTTCCGATTGGCCTGAAATTCATTTATATAGAATAGTCTGGCTTCAAACTCACAGATTGCCCTGCTTCTGCCTTATCGGTGCTGGGATTGGAGGTGTGGCCATCACCTCTCCATGAAAGCTTTTATTTGGAACTGGAGGCAGAGCTTAGTGGTAGGGCACCTGCTAGGAACGCTCAGCCCTCGGCAGCACAGGAAATCTGTCTATCACAGTTTTTTAAAAAATGAAAAATAGTACTTTTAACCCTGGAAAGTAAGAATTAATTTTTTTTCTAACAACTAAGGGTTAAGCTTTGGGCTTCAAACATGCCAGCCAGGAAGTTAAGAACTTCTATAAAATGTATTTTCTGATACAAGGTGATAGTGGCACACGTCTTTAATCCCAGCACTTGGGAGGCAGAGGCAGGGGGAATCTCTTGAGTTTGAGCCAGCCTGGTCTACAGAGTGAGTTGTAGGATGGCCAGGGCTACAGAGAGACGCTTTGTTTAAAAAAAACAAAACCAAACCAAAAAAGTATTTTCTGTAGTTACTAAGATTACTCTTAGAATTGAGAGGATTTCCCAAAGGACTTTAGAGGTTGTAATCTTTAAACTTGTTAGCTGTAAACAGTGAAGTCTTTACATTCACATACTTGACAGCTTTAAAAAATTAGATTCCTTTGTAGTTTTGTGAGCAAGTTTTCCATGAGGATAGAAAGCTGAGAACTCTAGACAGACCAGAGTTTAGATTTCTAGTTCTGCTACTTTGTGACCTGGGTATTGCTTTATCTCTCTAGGTCTTTAACCCAGGTATAAGAAAACAATTCTTAAGGGTTAGAAACATTGGTATATATTTTTGTTTAATGTGTTGTGATATGACTTGATATCAAAGTCCACAGGGTTTATAGCTTTGTTAGGTGCGTTGGCAACTAGCCAGTCCCCCCCCCCCCCCACCCCCTTTTCAAGATTGAATTCAGTGGTCATACATGCTAGGCAAAGGTCACAGCCTTAATTTTTTTCCATTTAAAGTTTACTGTATCTGAACAAAAGCCCAGAGGGTAGCACTGGTTCTACCTAATTGTGTTTTGAAGCAAGGTTCTACCAGGGTGGCTTCAAACATGGCAATCATTTTGCCTCTGTTTTCAGTGTGCTGAAATTGTATTGCATTTAATTAATCGTAAGGAAATTTTTATAACAGCCTCATGGCCATAATGTGTGGGTTTATTCTGTTTAGATAATCTAGAGGAGTATTATGGCATGCTGCTTGAGAGGTCCTGTTCTTTCTAGTTAATTCTGGCTACTGGTCCAGTAGATGGACCTGATGTGAATTGTGTCCTAATTCTGCCTCTACCTAGCAGTGAAATGTCATAATCTGTGAAATGGGGCTGACAAGATTCTTTTCATAGAAATGGGAAGTAACAAACCTTACAGAATAGTATCTGGCCTTCAATAAACAGTTTTCCAGTCTTCAGTACTACTGTGATTTAAATTTTTTGTTTTTGTTTTTGTTTTTGTTTTCCTTCTGTAGGCTATGGTGAAGTAAATGGTAATGCCGGAGAGAGAGAGATATCTTTAAAGAGCCTCAATTCTGATGAAGCTACTAACCCTATTTCTAGGGTCCTCAATGGCAACCAGCAAGTTGTAGACACTAGCCTGAAGCAGACTGTAAAGACCAGCACCTTTGGAAAAGCAGGAATTAAAACCAAGAATTTTATTCAGAAAAACAGTATGGACAAAAAGAATGGGAAGTCTTATGAAAATAAATCTGGAGAGAACCAGGCTATAGATAAGACCGACACTGTAGCAATTCCAAATGGCGTTATAACAAATAATTCAGGCTATATCACTAATGGTTATATGGGCAAAGGAGCAGATAATGATGGTAGCGGATCTGAGAGTGGATATACCACTCCTAAAAAAAGGAAAGCTAGGCGCAATAGTGCCAAGGGTTGTGAAAACCTTAATTTAGTGCAGGACAAAATAATGCAGGAGACCAGTGTGCCAGCATTAAAACAGGGACTTGAAAGTTTAAAGCCTGACTACAGTGAACAAAAGGGAACTCGGGCAGATAGTTCGAAGCCTGTTTGGAAGTATGAAACTGGACCTGGAGGAATAAGTCGTGGAAAACCTGCTGTGGGTGACATACTTCGTAAAAGCTCAGATATTAAACCTGGTTTGAACAGCAAAAAGTTTGATGATCGGCCTAAAGGAAAGCATGCCTCAGCTGCTGCCTCCAAAGAGGACTCGTGGACCTTGTTTAAACCACCCCCAGTTTTTCCAGTGGACAATAGCAGTGCTAAAATAGTTCCTAAAATAAGTTATGCAAGCAAAGTTAAGGAAAACCTCAACAAAACTGTACAGAACTCTTCGGTGTCACCGTCCTCATCTTCATCCTCTTCGTTATCTACTGGGGAAACTCAGACCCAACCTTCAAGCCGACTATCCCAGGTCCCCATGTCAGCTCTGAAATCTGTTACTTCTGCCAACTTTTCTAATGGGCCTGTTTTAGCAGGAACTGATGGAAATATGTATCCATCAGGGGGTCAGCCACTGCTAACTACTGCTGCTAATACTTTAACACCCATCTCTACTGGGACTGATTCAGTTCTTCAGGACATGAGTCTGACTTCAGCAGCTGTTGAACAAATTAAGTCTAGCCTTTTTATCTACCCTTCAAATATGCAAACGGTGCTGTTAAGCACTGCACAAGTAGATCTGCCCTCTCAGACAGATCAGCAAAACCTGGGGGATATCTTCCAGAATCAATGGGGTTTATCATTTATAAATGAGCCCAGTGCTGGCCCAGAGACTGTTATTGGAAAGTCATCAGATCATAAAGTGATGGAAGTGACATTTCAAGGAGAATATCCTGCCACTTTGGTTTCACAGGGTGCTGAAATAATTCCCTCAGGAACTGAGCATCCTGTGTTTCCCAAGGCTTATGAGCTGGAAAAACGGACTAGTCCTCAAGTTCTGGGTAACATTCTAAAACCCGGGACTACTGAGAGTGGAGCCTTATCCTTGGAACCCAGTCATATAGGTGACCTGCAAAAAGCAGACACCAGTAGTCAAGGTGCTTTAGTGTTTCTCTCAAAGGACTACGAAATAGAAAATCA
Organism: Peromyscus attwateri; assembly: GCA_902168425.1. Classification (NCBI taxonomy): domain Eukaryota; kingdom Metazoa; phylum Chordata; class Mammalia; order Rodentia; family Cricetidae; genus Peromyscus; species Peromyscus attwateri. Next base: position 51,151 of record CABHPP010147617.1, on the reverse strand, counting down.
AAATCCTCTGGCCTCTCCCACGAACACTTTGTTAGGCTCCGCCAAAGAACAGAGATACCAGAGAGGCCTAGAAAGGAATGATAGCTGGGGTTCTTTTGACCTGAGGGCTGCTATTGTATATCACACTAAAGGTAACATTTCTTTTTCAAAGATTCTGATGGGCTAATTTTGTCTTTGTATACATATACTAGTATATTTGGGATTCTATATTATGAATGGCTGAAGAAATAATTAGTATGAATTTCTTGATTCCAGGTCTTTGGAAACAATGTAGTTTTAGAGGAATGTAGTTTCCAACATAAAATGAATTTTGTAGACAAGGGCCTATGTTCCAGGTGCTGCTGGGATTGCAGGTCTATGCTGCCAAGTATGACCTGCCCCTCTACTAATTAAATCCCAGCACCTGGAGGCAGAAGCAGGCAAATCTTGAGTTTGAGGACAGCCTGGTCTACAGAGCCAAGTTCCAGGACAGTCAGAACTATATAGAGAAACTTCCGTCTTGAAAAAAAACAGGAAAAAAACTCTTGGGCCTAGGATGTGGGCAAAGACACCTGTTTTCAAGCCTTATGACCTGAATTTGATCCCTACTTCCCAAATGGTGGAAAGAGAACTGACTCCTGCAAGTTGTCCTTTGACCTCTACACTTGTGCCATGGCAGATCCCTCCACCTTCAAAATAAATTTAAATTTTTTGGGGGGTAGGGGTAGACAGGGTTTCCTGAAACTCAATCTGTAGACCAGGCTGGCCTCGAACTCAACAGAGATCCACTTGGCTTCTCTGCCTTCCCAGTGCTGGGATTAAAGGCATGTTACCGCCACCACACAGCAAATTTGCTTCCTTCTATCTTTACTTCTTTTGGCCTAAGTCTCTGGACTTCCATTCATAACTCCCTAACCATTCTTCACAAAAGAAGTGAAATAATCTTTTTTTTTTTTTTTTTTTTAAAGATTTATTTATTTATTATGTATACAGTGTTCTGTCTGCACATATCCCTGCAGGCCAGAAGAGGGCACCAGATCCCATTACAGATGGTTGTGAGCCACCATGTGGTTGCTGGGAATTGAACTCAGGACCTTTGGAAGAACAAGCAGTGCTCTTAACCTCTGAGCCATCTCTCCAGCCCCGAAATAATCTTAACATATAAATTCACAGGCTGCAGATGTAACTTGCTGGTGGATTGCTTCCTGATGTTAGTCTGTTTTCATGTTGTGATAAATCAACTTGGGTTAAAAAAAAAAAGAGGGGTTTATTTGGTCTACAGGTTACCAAACATAACTGAGAGAAGCCAGGGCAGGAATTCAAGACAGGAACCTAGAAGCAGGAACTGGAGCAGAGACCAGAGAGCAATGCTGCTAACTGGCTTGCTCCCCACGGCTTGCTTAGTTACCTTTCTTATGTACCCCAGGACCACCTGCCTAAAGATGGTACCACTCACAGTATACAGGGCCCTCCTACATTAATTGGCAGTCAAAATGCCCCACTGATGTGCCCACAGGCCAAATTAATGGAGGCAATTCCTCAATTGAGAATTTCTCCCAGGTGCATCTAGGTTTTTGTCAAGTTGAATAAGAAATATTAACCAGCCAGGCCATGGTGGCGCACGCCTTTTATCCCAGCACTCAGGAGGCAGAGCCAGGTGGATCTCTGTGAGTTCGAGGCCAGCCTGGTCTACAGAGCGAGTTCCAGGACAGGCTCCAAAACTACACAGAGAAACCCTGTCTCAAAAAACAAAAACAAAAACCCAAAAAACAACAAATTAAGCAACACACTTAGCATCTGTGAAAGACTGGTCCAACTCCTAGTACCACCAAGATTTTATCTGCTTACTCATTTATAAATCAAATCATGGCATTCCTCTCCAAATTCCTTTCAACTACTATATTACAACCATTCACTGTAATTGTAATTCCTTTGCATAAATCAAGAAACAGTGCAGTCTATAACTCCAGCTTCAGGGGATCTGATGACCTCTTCTGGCCTCTGCAAGTACTGTACTCACATGCACATTTTCACACCCTGCCTCATCATGCATTTTATATAATTAAAAAGAAAATAGGCGAAAAAGGAATAGCCAGGCGGTGGTGATGCATGCCTTTAATCCCAGCACTTGGGAAGCAGAGATAGGCAGATCTCTTGAGTTCAAGGCCAGCCTGGTCTGGTCTACAGAGTTGCAAGACAGGTAAGGTCCCCTCCCCTCCCCCCAAAAGGGAGAAATTTTATTCTATGTAGCCCTGGCTGTCCTGGAACTAGTATGTAAAGTAGGCTGGCCTTGAAATCGAATAGTGGCCCGTCTCAGCCTTCTGAGCACTAGGATTAAAGGTATATGTTAATTTTTTATTAAATGCTGCTTTATTTAGGTAGGAATCTGTAGGCATGAGGGAGCCTATCAGTTTGTAGGGATGAAGGAATTACCATGTTTTTCTTAGTATGAACTGTTGCCTTAGATATGAATAACAAAGCTGTGTATGACTTCTTTCTTTGGAAGATGAATTTATGTATTTGAATATTTTAACCTGCTAGTGTGTCTGTGCGACACACTAGTGCCTAGAGCCTAGGGTGTCAGATCCTCTTAGAATTGAACTTGGGTCCCCTGCAAGAGGAAGAGGTGCTCCTAATTGCTGGGCCATCTCTTCACCTAACCTCTTTTTTATTTATTTATTTTTTTAAACTATTTTATGTGCGTTGGTGTTTTGCCTGCATGCATGTCTCTGTTGAGGGTGTTGGATCCTGTAGAACTGGGGTTACAGACAGTTATGAGCTGCCATGTGGGTGCTGGGAATTGAACTGAGGTCCTGTGAAAGGACAAGAGTTCTTAACTATTAAGCCATCTCTCCAGTACCCCTTTTAAATTGAAAAAAACTTTAAAATTTCATATGTGAATACATCATTTTCCCCTCATTCCTCTGTTCCTTCTCAGACTTACCTTGTAACTACCTCTTTTAGTTAGTGTTTCACGTGTATAGACATGCACACATGTAAGTAAGAATACAGACAGCTGTGTTCATCTAATGTTGCTTAAATTTTCATTTAGGGCTGTCTGCTTGGGATTAGGGCGCTTATTCTAGAAAAGACTGATTTTCCCTCTCAGTGTCTATTACTTTCCTGAAGCTCTTCATCCAGGTTTCGAGCATTGGTGAGATTTCCCCTACTGGTCTGCCTTTCTTAATCTGCAAAATGAAAGACATGTACTTTATAAACATGTACATTTTTTATATTTGTTTCCCCTTTGTTTTAAAAAAAAAAAAAAAGGAATAGGAAGCTGGGTGTGATGGCACACCTTTAATCTCAGGTCAGTCTCTGAATTCCAGGACAGTGGACTACAGGGAGAAATCCTGTCTCAAAACAGAGAGGCATGGGGGTGGGGAGGGCTTTGGGATTGACTAGGTTTTTTGTGTTTTTGTTTTTTAGTTTTTATTTAAAGGTGTGCACCACCATGCCTAGCAATTTGTAGTTTTAGAAGTAGGAGTCTTGACAGGTAAAGATTATTTTGACTTGCTCTCCAGATCTCTTTGGAAATAAAAGTTTAGAAGCTGAAAGTAGAGCAAAAGAGCAATGCTTATTAAGTCTCTTACGGTGTGTTTAATTATATATGTTAAATCCTGCCAAGGTGGTTGGGTAGTTTGGTGTCATTTTCTGTGTCATCTGCTCCCCAGGGTCTGTTACAGAAAATCAGTGTCTTGTAGTTTGTGATAATTATGTGAGCCTAAGAAGACATTGTTTCCTGCAACTTCCAAAAAACAGTGAGATGATGTTCCCCTTAGGTGGTTAGTTGGTAGTTTTATGTATGTTGTGTTTATCTCTTAGGTCCAGGGATTTCATATTGCCCAGATTAGCCTTGCCAAAAAAAAAAAACTTTTTATCTTTTTTTTTTTTTTTTTTGTAGTGGTGCTAGAGTTCAAACCCAGATCTTGAACATACTAGGGGCATATTACCATTGAGCTGTATTTTCAGTCATAATTGTTTTTGAGACAAGATCTCACTGTGTCGACCAGGCTAGCCTCACAGAGCCTCTGCCACATGCTGGGATTTAAAGGCATGTGAACTCTTTAAGGGCTGAGTACTAAGCCATCTGTCCAGCTGTTTTTTTTTTTTTTAAGACAAGATTTCTCTATATCACTGGTTATCCCAGAACTCACTTTTTACCAGGCTGACCTTAGAGATCCACCTGCCTCTACCTTCTGAGCTAGGATTTAAGGCATGTGCCACTACTCCCAACTTTGTGATGTGTCTCTCCCCCCGCCCCCCCATTTTGTTTTTGTGAGACAGGGTTTCTTTGTATATCCTTGGTCCTGGAACTCACTCTGTAGACCAGGCTGGACTCAAACTGGAGATCCTCCTCCCTTTGCCTCTCTAGTGCTGAGTGCTGGGATTAAAGACATGGGCCATCATCACTGGCCTCTTTTTTTAAATGTAGAATTGATTTAGGTAAACTAAATGCCATTCTACATGGTTGCAGTTATATTGAATTTAGTAAAGTTCATCAGCTTGAATTTTGCAATTGAGCTTTAATAAAATTGATCAAACAGATGTTTCCCCCTAAACAGAAAAGAACTGAGCAGATAATAGTTCATTTAGGTTCCAGGAAGGCAAGTTCTTTGAGGGCAAGTTCTTTGATGTCTTCTTACTCTAAATATTGGTTGGTTCAGTAGTAGTTTACTGGCCTATAGATTTTTCTGTTTGAATCTGTTTTGAATCAGTATTTTGAAAGTATGGAGTTGCAGATGATTGTGAGCTGGTCTGTGTGAGTGCTGGTAACCAAGCTACAGCCCTTTGGAAGAGCAGCAAGTGGTGACCACTGAGCCACCTCTCCAGTCTTTATTATTTTTTATTTTTTTAAACTTTTAAAGGGAGTTTATCTTTCAATCATTTGAGTTTAACTAGACTATCAGGAGTACTTGTATTATATATAGTGTTAGTGTTCTGGTCCTTTCAGTGTTAAGTAATAATTTAATTTTAAGTTAGGCTTGGAATTGGAAGTTCTCTGCATTTCTCTAGCTTCCAAAATAGGCCAGTTAGCCTAATGTCGGTGGCGCACACTTTTAATCCCAGCACTCAGGAGGCAGAGCCAGACAGATCTCTTGAGTTCGAGGCCAGCCAGGTCTACAGAGCGAGATCCAAGACAGGCACCAAAACCACATGGATAAACCCTGTCTCAAAAACCAAAGAGGGGGGGGGCATTTAACAATTTAATTTATAAGTATTAGGAGAGTGTTAGGTCATTTTAATAGAAGTGATACATTTTAGGTTTAACATTACTTGCAGTCTCAGAAGTACTACTGATTTTTTTAAAAAATGTAAATGTTCAGTGCAATTAAAGATACAGAATGATTTCAGGCCAATCTGGTCTACAGAGGGAGTTTCAGGACAGCCAGAGTGTTGCACAGAGAAACCTTCAGGAGAAAAAAAGATACAAAATGACTGCATTAAAGCATAAAGTCTAGTTTTGGCATTCTCTTAGCTATTCATGCGTATGTATTGTGTTATGAACTTCGCTTAAGAAATGACCATTAACACATTGTGGATCACTCCTTTAATCTTAACACTCTCCCAGCGCGTTCTACATGGTAAGTTCCAGAACAGGAAGGGCTATATAGAGAGACCCTATCTCAAAAAAAAAAAAAAAAAAAAAAAAAAAAAGACGATTGAAAACCCATTTTGGGCTGAGTGGTGGTTGTGCACACCTTTAATCCCAGCACCCGGAGGCAGAGGCAGGCAGATCTGAGTTCCTAGGTTAGCCTGGTCTACAGAGAGAGATCTGGGACAACCAAGGCCACACAGAAAAACCCTATCTTGAAAAAATCCAAAGAAAAGAAAACCCAATTTGATTGATGTATGCCTATAATCCCAGCACTTGGCAGGAGAGGCAAGATCAGGAGTTTCATTAGAGTTCAAGACTGCCTTGGGATATACAAAATTCTATTTGAAAAAGACAGAAATAAAGACTTGGTTGGATATAGAACTCAGTGGTAGAGTGCTTGCTTAACATGCATGGTAAGGCCCTCCATTCCCTAGTACCACAAGTTTTTATCTTTGTGTGCTACTGTAGAGCAGTGTCACCTATTTCAGGTGAAGTGTAGGTCCTTTTGTTTATGTCATGATAAAGTAATGATAATGCCTCTTCTGGAGTGTGGTTTTTGAGACAGAATCTTACAGTGTACACTAGGCTAACATAAATTCACTTGCCTCTGCATGTATCACGATTCCTGGCCCAGCTCAAGTCTTTTAAGCATTAAATCCTGAGGAGTCACCTTGTTTTAACTATGGTAGAATCAAATCAATCTTTCTTTTTTTTTCTCTCTTTGCTCCTCTCTGTTATGGGGACTGAAATCAAGACCATAAATGTGCTAGGAAGGTAAAGGCTTCATTCCATTTAAAGCTGGGGATGTGTGTGTCACATTTCTCCATTCTTCAGTGTCTGTGATGGACATTTGGATTGCTTCTACAATAGTTATTGTAAGTGATATTACCCTGAGCATGGCTGTAGAACTATCTTTTCAAGACCCTGCTTCCAGTTCTTGATTTTTTTTTTTTTTTTTTTTTTGAGAAATACTGTACTGTTTTCAAAAGCAGTTTTACATTGTACTACCAAGAGTGTACACAAGGATTTGGGTTGGTCACCTCGTAGTTTCTGTTTAATAATAGCCATCCCATTGTGTATGAGGGATGGGTGGTATCTTGTATGTAATTTATACTTTTCTGATGATTAATAATTTAGCATGTTTTCTAAGAGAAATTTCTAAGTACTTGGCATAGTTTTGTGCCTTCTTTTTTTGTTTTTTTTTTTTTTTCTTTTCAGAGTTTCTCTCTGTAGCTTTGGCTATCTTAGAACTTGCTCTGTAGACCAGGCTGGCCTCAGACTTAGATCCACCTGTTTCTGCCTGGAGTGCAGGGATGAAGGGCATGCACCACCACACCTGGCTCCCATAAATTATTTTTTTAAGTTAAAAAGAGGAAGGACTGGGTATATATAACTCGGTGAAGGAACAGTTGCCTCATAGGTGTTAAGGTCAATATTCAAACCTCAGTGCCGCAGTAAAGCAAGTGTCTTTACCTTCTAAGTTTTCTTAATAGCCCAATGATTAAATATTTTAATGTGTTATAAATTACAGTGCAAATACAATATTAAAGTAATAACACTACAGATGGCTTCTAAGAGCCGCGTGTCAGCTAGTTTAGAGTAACAGTTATGACCTATTTTTAAACTTACTTTATGTGCATTGGTGTTTTGCTTGCATGTATGTCTGTGAGAGTGTCAGATTTGGAGTTACAGACAGTTGTGAGCTACCATGTGACTGCTGGGATTTGAACCTGGGCCCTCTGGAAAACAGTCAGTGCTTTTTAAACGTTGAGCCATCTCTCCAGCCCCAGTTTTGATCTTTCAATCACCTGAAGCCAATGTCTTTTATGGAGAAACTACTAGTATAAAAGCATACTTCAGACAACTAGAGACTATTAAGTCAGTTTGTGACAGGTTATTAGCATAGACAGTTTGGTCTACAGTTTCAGGTTTGATCTTGCAAAAAAATACATATTTTATACACACACACCCCTCACGTGCCTGCACAGGCTCATTGTCTGCTTCAGTTAAAAACTGTAGGACTAGCTGGACGGTGGTGGCGCACACCTTTAATCCCAGCATAGGGAGAGGCAGGTGGGTCTCTGTGAATTCCAGGACAGCCAGAGCTACATAGAGAAACCCTGAACCCTGTCTCAAAAACAAACAAAAAAACTGTAGGTCTAAAATCTTGGCTTGATCACACACACACACACACATACACACACACACTCACTTTGCCACAGTTTTCTGTATTATTAAGGAGTATAGCACTAATTTGGAAATGTATTTTTTCTTTTTTCCTTATGAAATACCTACCATAGACTAAAGTACTTAGGCTTATTTATGAGGATTACTTTGACAAGATGAATCCTTTCCCTTAAAAATACTTAGGTGTAGAGGCTAGGGATATATTTCAGTTCATAGAGTACTTGCCTAGCAATAGCACATAAAATGTATATTGGTGGTATTTAGGAGGTAGAAGAGAATAAAGAATTCAGGGTCGGGTTGGGGATTTAGCTCAGTGGTAGAGCGCTTGCCTAGCAAGCGCAAGGCCCTGGGTTTGGTCCTCAGCTCCGGGGGGTGGGGGTAGGGGGTGGGTTCAGGGTCATCCTGTACATAGAGTTTGAGGCCAGTGTGAATACATGAGACTCTATAAAAACATGTAGGTGAGGGAGAAAAACACAATTATCTATGGTAAGATTTTAAATGTGAGGGGGAGAAAATAGGGAATTTCATTAGAGATAAGAGGATTTCCAGTTTAGAAAGGTTAGAAAAGAATAAGTACAGTTTGTATTTCATGGAACATATAAACTGAATTTTGATGGATGGGTTACTTTTTTTTTTCCTTTTTTGTTTGGAGACAGGGTCTCACCATGTTGCCTTGAACTACTTAGATCAGCTGGCCTGAAACTCATATCTACCTGGTGGTGGTCTTAAATTTTTATTTAATTTTTAGGGATATGTGTGTGTGTGTACTTCGGAGTTTAAGTGCATATACGAACCTGTGTAGGCCAGAAGATGACATCAGATTCTTGGGAACGGGAGTTTACAGACAGTTGTGAGCTGCCATGTGGGTGCTGGGAATTGAACTTGGCTTATCTTGAAGAACAGCCAGTGCTTAAGCTATTCAGCTGTTACATTTATTCATTATTTATTGGTTTTTCGATACAGGGTTTCTCTGTGTAGCTTTGGTGCCTGTCCTGGATCTCGCTCTGTAGACCAGGCTGGCCTTGAACTCACAGAGATCTGCCTGGCTCTGCCTCCCGAGTGCTGGGATTAAAGGCGTGTGCCACCACTGCTTGGCTACTTTTGTTTTTTTTTGTTTTTTTAGTATATGTGCTGCCAATGCAAGCACTACTTTTTTTTTTTTTTTAATGTGCATGTAATTACTGACTTTCTTATGTATTTGGGAAATTACCAATTCCAGACCAGCAGTTTACACTCAAACTAGTTTTAAGAACTGGGGCCAGGACCTAGGAAAATCTCCACAGTAAGTGATAAAATAATAAATGTAATAAGAGAATCCATGAACTGGGTTGGGTGTGGAAGTGCTGTAATCTCAGCGTTCTGGAAGTGGGGGTAGAATATCCACTTCAAGGCAAGCCCAGGCTATATATGGTAGGACTGTCTTAAACAAATAAGGCACTACAGGCCTGTAATTGTAGCTAATTGAGAGGCTGAAGTAGTGGCTTACAAACTCAAGGCCTACCTAGGTAACTTCGTAAGAATGTATCTACTAACAAAAGGACTAGGGATATAGCTTGCCTAATAAACACAAAAGAAGACTAGGTTTAATCCCCAGTACACGGAAAAAGAATAAAATCATAAAAACAGTGAGGAAGTGCCTAAATAGGCGCATCAAGTGGCCAGAGTTTACTAAGGAAAAGTTATTAGTATTCACTTTAATTATAGAATATGATTAGCACCACGATTTATAGTAAATGCCTGTAATCCCAGTACTTGGGAGGTGGAGGTAGGGGTTCAAAGTCATCTTACATGATGGCAAGTTGGAGACCAGGCTACATGTCTCAAAACATCAGAGAAAATGGATAGATAATGGCCTCTGTCTAATAGTAAAAACACAGATAAGGCTCACTCAGATTTGGCTTCTAAATAAATAGTCCATTTACTCTTCAGATGAAAGAACAAGACTCCCTAGAGAAATGATTGAGAAGGGGGAGTGTCTCATTCAAAAAAAGAAGCTACTGCTCAAAGCATGATGGTTACATGCTCAAAGTCACAGGATAGGTCTAAAGAGATGGCTCAGTGAAGAGCATGCAGTTTGAGGCACCCATGCCTGAGGTCTTGAGGACTTGCACTTAAGCACACTCTCCAGATGTACATATAATTTAAAATAAATCTTTTAAAAAGCCACAGGGTGCTCAGCTGGTTTTGTTATTGACATCTCCCAATTACTTTGTTATTGAGATTAATCCACGGAGTCTATTTAGTGATCAAAGGAATTTATTTGGGGGTTAACTTACAAGAAAGGATAGAAGAATTTCTTGGAGGATCCTGGAAGGGTGAGGCATGGTCCAGTGCAGTTCTGGCAAGCTCTGCCCTAGTCCATACCAGCATCCAAAATCACAAAGTAGCAAAGCCAAGAGAGTGCCAGACCTGGTGGACATGCCCTAGGGGCATGTACCTCAAGGTCATAGGCAGGTGTAACAGCTACCTGCTACCTTACTAGGGGTGCTTTGGGGCATGGCTCAAACAACCACCCACTCCACTTTGTACTTGTGTTAAGAGAACAAATGAGGGGCTGGAGAGATGGCTCAAAGGTAAGAACGAATGAATATCCTAGCATTATAAATAGATTGAAACACTTCTTTTAGTTGAACCCAGATGTTAAGTTTGTTGTGTTCAACTAGATTAATATGGCACTAGTTTGTAGGTAAATTTAGAATTTATTTTTCTGCTAACTTAAGTGGAAGGAAGATAGAGAATATCATAGGCAGAAAACAAGGTAGGTGGTGGTGGTATATACCTTTAATCCCAGCGCTTAGGAGGCGGAGGTAGGTGGAGAGCTCATGAGTTTGAGGCTAGCCTAGTCTTCTGAGTGAGTAGAACAAAAAAAGAATAGCCCAGGCAGAGAAATACAAAGAGGTCTTTTGTATTTGTAATCATGTGGATAACCAAACTATTCAAAAATTATAGATTGGGGAGTGTACATAAGGGAACTAGTATATTAACTCTTTTCTACAGAATTTGGAAATTGAGTATAAGGAGAGAAGGTTGTGGTTGGTTTGTAAGATTGACTTGATTCAGAAGGATTGTTTACATTTTTTTTAAAGATTTATTTATTTATTAATTATGTATACAGCATGTATGACAGCAGTCCAGAAGAGGGCACCAGATCTCATTACGGATGGTTGTGAGCCACCATGTGGTTGCTGGGAATTGAACTCAGGACCTCTGGAAGAACAGTCAGTGCTTTTAACCTCTGAGCCGTCTCTCTAGCCCAGATTGTTTACATTTAAAGCGAGTTTGAACTTTGTTAGTTCCAGACCAGCCTGGGCTTTAGAGGTAAACCCTGTGTACAGTAAACAAACACTCCAGGAGGTAAAAGCAGGATCTTTTGAGTTTAAGACCAGCTTGGATATAACAACTTGCAGGTCAGTTAGGGCTACATAATTAAACCCTGCCTTATTGTTTTATTTATTTATTCATTCATTCATTCATTCATTCATTTATTTATTTATTTTGGGTTTTAGAGGCAGGGTTTCTTTATGTAGTTTTTGGTGCCTGTCCTGGATCTCACACTCTGTAGACTAGGCTGGCCTCAGACTCAAAGAGATCCACCTGGCTCTGCCTCCCGAGTGCTGGGATTAAAAGCTTGCACCATCGCCGCTTGGCTATTTTAATTTTAAAAAATAAACGACAAGACTTTATTATGAAAGCTCAGCCAATAGCTTAGGCTTGTTACTAACTAGGCCCTAGAACTTTAATTAATCCATTTTTCTCAATCTACTTTTTGTCTTGTAACTTTATTTTCTTTACTCTGTACTGCCCATGCTGCTTGCTCTTTCATCTGGCTGGCAACTCCCTTCCCAGTGTTCTCTGCCCTGAAAATTCATGCCTAGCTATTGGCTGTTTAGCTCTTTATTAAATCAATCACAATGACATCTTCACACAGTGTAAAGGAATATTCCGCATTTAATGTCTTTTTAAATAACATTTTTTGTTCTTAATGTTTTTGTTTGTTTGCTTTTGAGGCAGGATCTCACTAGTCATGGCCCTGGCTGTCTTGGAACTTGCTGCATAGACCAGGCTGGCCTTGAATTTACAGAGCTCTTCCTGTCCCTGCCTCGTGAGTTCTGGGATTATTTCAAAATGGACACAGAAAACAACCATCATTCACCTTAAGCAGAAGTTCAACAAAGCAGTATTAGAGACTGTCTAAAATGAACTGTAATGTATATAATACAGTACTGTAAAAATTTGGTAGCCATCTGTTGGGAATCAGAATTATGCAGGGCTTATATATGGGTTTAGCTCAGTGATAGGAAACCAAGGCTTTTCCCCCCAGTCTCTAGCACCGAAAGGAGCAGAGTATATACTCGCTGAGTAATGGTAGGAATAGGATCCTCCGCCTCTGACATCATTGCTCAAGGGTCAGCTTTATACAATTTATATGTTCCCAATAAATCCAAATATTCAAATGTTCTCCTTTGCATATGTTAACTTCTATTTAAAATTCCATGAATGCCTCTGACATCATATTTATAGGAATTTTACATAAGCCTCCAAATTTGACAGATTTTTAAAATACGTACTTTGGCTTTATCCTTTAATTGGATTTCCTATATTTGGAAAAGTTTTGTACTTTTCTCTATAGTAGAGAAATGTGAGAAAAGATACAGTAAATAATTAACAGTGTAAGAACCCCAGTGACTTGTCTGTTTAGAATCTTTATTGGCTGCTTGATTTCTCATATGCTTTACTGGCACAGTGATAATAAATTTACCGTAGTATTGGTTTGAATGGTCACTTAGAAAAAATTCACAGAAATTGGAGTTTCTTTTTGTGAGAAAGGTTCTACTATGTAGCAGTGGCTGAAGTATATTCATAGAAAAAAATGAAAATAACTTGCACTCGTTTCTATTGTGTATGTGTAGGTGATCTAGATAATTATGTTTATTTTGTTTGATTGTAGTTTCAAATTGGTATATAAAAATCTCTTAAAAACAAACAAACAAAAAACAACAACACAGTTGTAGCGGGGCAGTGGTGGCGCATGCGTATAATCCCAGCCATTGGGAGGCAGAGATAGGTGGAGTTCTGAGTTCAAGGCCAGTCTGGTCTACAGAGTGAGTTCCAGGACAGCCAGAGCTACATAGAGAAACTCTGTCTCGAAAAAAATAAAAAAAAAGAAAGAAAAATAGTTGTGCTGAATTCATATTTTTTCCCTTAGTTCAACCAAGATAAGCTTATCATTGGTTATATTAAAATAAGTCATGTGAGATTCAGAGACCAAAGATAACAGCTCTAAAAGAAACCATTTTTTTTCTGATATTAGAAATAATTTTGGAGTGATGAGTATGATCTCCATCAGTAGATAACAGATCCTTTACTGATAACTTCTCTTTGATCAGATTATTATAGTTCTGTTCCCTTGTTAGTCCTCCAAGGAGAAGGAAATTTTTGTCATTATCTTTGGTATCAATCAAATTGACTTGGGTCGTCTTTTTTTTTTTTTTGGTGGTGGTGGTGGTGAGGTATTGAAGACAGGTCTTGCTGTGTACTTAGGCTGGCCTCATGTTGTTACCCTTTGCCTAAACCATGCCTGGATATGTAGTTTCTTGCTTCTCCAGATATCTGCCCAGGAGCTTGAAGGCCATAAACATACAGCTAAATTCAAACACATTTAATATCTTGCTAATAGCTGGTCCTGGTGATACACACCTTTTATTCCATAACCCTAGAGGTTCAAGACCTGCCTGATCTGCATAGTGAATTCCAGGACATCCAGGGATACACAGAGGCCTTGTCCTCCTGCTTCCCTACCAAAAATTAGAATGAGTTCGATTGTATCTTTGATCTTGTGGGGAGAGTGTAGTATATAATTCTCAGTCTCTGTATATTTATTTGCAGTAAACTTATAACTTTAGATCTGTATACTTAGTTTCTTCTAGTTTTGGGGGGGTATTTTTGTACCCTAATGAGTCCTATTAAAACAGACTATGCTTAATATATAAGGAAACTAGTTAGAAGATCAAGTTCTGTAGTGCAAAATAATCTTTTTTTTTTTTTGTCTTTGTATGTGCATGAGAAAAGTACTATCTTGTTTTTGTGATGGTTCATTCCTTTTTCTGAATAGTTTGGCTACATCTCTATTTTCAGGTACTAATTCTCAGGACGAATACTATAATTTTATATTATAAGCTATGTATGGTCTTACTCATTTAGATGTTCATTGTAAAGCACTGCAAAGATGGTTCTCACTGCCTTCTCTTGTCACTGTGGTTTAGACATATACATGCCCTTGTAAGATGTCAAACAAAGTAAGCACAAAACAAGTTTTACAGAAATTGGAACAAATGATGATTGTGTTAACAAATGGGATGTGAATTGGCATTTTGGCCTATGGACTTGGGTGTGGTTTAAGGGTCAGAACTACTTTTCTAGATGTTTAGAAATGTTCTGTTGAGGAGACTTGAGCATTCTGCTGAGGAGTAGGCTGCCCAGTAAGTACTTGGGTAATAACAATGAAGTGAGAAATAATATTTAATATATGCAGTTTTTGTATATATTTGCTATTTATAAACACTGAATATTGTTAGTTTTACATAGTAATTGGCTTCTAGTGTGTGCATATCTGTCTGTATACACATGTGCTTACATACGTGTCTCACCAATGTGTGGAGGTCAAATAACATCCTTCTACCATGTACGTCTCAGGGATTGAACTTGAGTCATTAGGCTGGGCAGGAAGTCATCCTGCCAGCCCAACAATTGATTTTTCATAATCAGTATGTACATAATCTAGATGATTCTTAAAAATTATTTGAAATTTCAGTACCTTGTGCTGCATAGAGCTGTACTATTGTCAGTTAGCCCTACCTTAATTCCAGCAGTAATCAGTAGATCTTTCAGATGTAAGTAACAAAAGCATAGCATTATAAGGAATAGAAGTAGAGCTTTACACTGCATTCATTGAAGCTTGATGTGTAAAATAATTTTTTCCTCTTTCTTATAGAAATGGAATCTATATGGAATTTGCAGAAGCAAGGTAAGAATGGTTAACTATTTTGAAATGTTTGTACTGATTAAAACATGACTTTGTTTTAGTGAGAATAATTGGAATCATGGCCTACCAAATAAATGAAAAGGCTTTGTATTTTGTATAGTCTTAACTAATTGTAGTCAAAAGGCAGTAGTTACCATAACAAGACTGCTAAGACATTGTGGCTCACTTGTGATTCCAGGTCTTTGAAGGCTGAGGCTTTTAAGTTCAAGGCTATTCTGGGCTACAGTGTAAGACACTGTTGCAGGAAAAACTCTTATTGAAAGGGTTTTTCTACTCTTGTGTGATTAAAAGAGGCTAAGAGGTTTTTTGAGACAGGATTTCTCCATGTAGCCCTGGCTCAACTTTATAGACCATGCTGGCCTTGATCTGCCTGCCTCTGCCTTCTGAGTGCTGGGATTAAAGGTGTGCACCACCAAATCCGACAGAGGCTGCTTTTTACTCAGTGGTAGAGCTCATGCTTTCTCTCTCTCTCTCTCTCTCTCTCTCTCTCTCTCTCTCTCTCTCTATATATATATATATATATATATATATATATGTAAAAGGCCTTGGGTATGACCCCCCATCACAGCCCTTCCTGGTGCCTTCCTGTCCCTTCCAAGTATAAATGTTTCTAACTGAGGAAACCAATATACATGTTTTTATCTTTAGCCATTCTGCCTGTCTTTGTATGGTAGACAAAGGGATGATAATGATAGCTTAATAATTGAAATTCATAATTTAATGAAAATTTTCAGTGTTAACGAAATATTATCTATACTGTGTGTTTGGAAATATAAACAGTAGCAAATTCACTTTTATCCTTCGCCCATAATCAAGATTTAACAAGGAGGACAGGGACTAGGTGTACAATCTATGCGTTGTCTTCTTTGGAAATTTATAGTTTGACTGGAAAAGTGCTCACTGATGTTAGATTTGGATATTTAGAATCCTGTAAAAGGGGCTGAAGAGCTGGCTCAGTGATTAAGAGCACTGATGGCTCACAACCATCTGTAGTGAAATCTGATGCCCTCTTCTGGCATAAAGTCAATAGGACACTAAATAAATACTAAAAAAAATTGTAATAGAATTATGACTCATTTACTTCACTAGTTAATGTAAATGAAATTCGGGTAACTTCCTAACTACCTGATCAATGTCCTTAGATTCTCTTTGACTCTACATGTTAGGAAGTTTCAGCTCACAGACAGCTAGGGAGTGACAGGAAATCTTGGTTTCTAACATTGTTTTTTCTATCTCCCTTGTTTTCTTTTTGAGATTATAATTACATCATTTTCCCCATTCCTCCCTCCAAACCTTCCCTTATACCTCTTTGATTGCTTTCAAAATCGTGGTCTCAGCCGGGTGGCGGTGACGCATGCCTTTAATCCTAGCACTCGGGAGGTAGAGCCAGACAGATCTCTGAGTTCGAGGCCACCCTGGTCTACAGAGCGAGATCCAAGACAGGCACCAAAACTACACAGAGAAACTCTGTCTCAGGAAAAAAAATTGTGGTCTCTTTTCATTATTTCTTGTGTATGCATGTGTGAATAAATAAACATACATACACACATACATACATACATACATACATATTCCTAAACACATAAATAACAACATCCTCAGTTTGTATGATGTTACTCGTATGATTTTTTTTTTCTTTTTTTTTAAAGATTTAATTTATTTATTGTGTATACAGTGTTCTTCTGCATGTATGCCTGCAGACCAGAAGAGGGTGCCAGGTCTCATTACAGATGGTTGTGAGCCACCATGTGGTTGCTGGGAATTGAACTCAGGACCTCTGGAAGAACAGCCAGTGCTCTTAACCTCTGAGCCATCTCTCCAGCTGATTTTTTTTTTTTTAAAGATTTATTTATTTATTATGTATGCAGCATGTATGACTGCAGGCCAGAAGAGGGCACCAGATCTCATTACAGGTGGTTGTGCTGGGAATTGAACTCAGGACCTCTGGAAGAGCAGCCAGTGCTCTTAACCTCTGAGCCATCTCTCCAGCCCCCTTGTATGATGTTTTAAGGGCCGACTATTTGATATTGGATAATCAATTGGTGTGCTCTCTCCTAGGGAAGACTATTTCTCAGCACTCAAGTGTTTTTTTGTTTGTTTGGGATTTTTGTTTTTTCACAACGGCTTCTCTGTGTAGTTTTGGTGCCTGTCCTGGATCTCGATGTGTAGACCAGACGGGCCTTGAACTCACAGAGATCCGCCTGACTCTACCTCCTGAGTGCTGGGATTAAAGCAGTGTATCACCACCACCCAGCCTCAGGTGTTTTTTAGTTGTTTGTAGTTCTTTGTGTAGGATTGAGGCTCCTGGGCTTTCCTTGTTTGCTTTAGCATGTCTGTTGTTGTCCTTGTTCAGCTAATGTTTAGGCAGTTATGCTGGTGAGACTTTATGGGTGTAGCTTCTGACATTGCCAGGAGACAGTCTCTCAGCAAACTCCTGATCCTCTAGCTTGTAATAATCTTTCCTCTCCATCTTCTGCAATGTTCCCTGATCTTAGGTACAGAGTTGATTTGTAGATGCATCCATTGGGACTGGGCTCCACAACTCTGCATTTTGATTGGTTGTAGTTTCTTTAATGGTCTCCATTTCTTGATGTGATGTTAGGTGAGGATTATACTTCACCTGTCAGTATAAAAACAAATATTATTTACAATGTAGTTAGGGTTATGGTGGATTAGTAAAGTAGTGGTTGTAGGTTCTCATCCCAGATCCATGATTTTACTAGCCATAGATAATTGGCTAGGTTTCTAGTACCAGGGATGATTTCCCTCTTAATTGAGTGGGTCTTAAATCTCATTAGAGACGAGTTGGTTACTGGCAAGGTATGCATGCCAGTACTGCTTCCTTGGGGTTATCTGGTTGTTGGGGTTTGTAGGCATCATAGCTGCTCTCCCTTGTTTCTTACAGTGGCCAAGGATCAAGTCTTATTGTTTAACACAGCCATTGCCTAATGGTAATTGGCAAACACTTAAGAACTGCTTTCCTTATACATTTCAAATCAAACAAAAATGGAAAAAATAGACTAGAAAATGGTCTCCTCAAAATAGAACTACCTAATTGTATTATAAAATGGCTGTTGGCTATGGACATGAACATTGTCTTCAGGCCAGGTTGCCCTTGGAGTTCCAGAAAGGATATTTTTTATATTATCTCCTTGTTAATAGGGTAATTCTTTTTTGGGAGGGGGGGTTTCCCAAGACAGGGTTTCTCTGTGTAGCCCTGGCTGTCCTGAAACTCAAGTGTGTGCCACCCCTGACCAGTTTAAGCTAGGTTAATTCTTGGCGGGGGCGGGGCGGGGTGGGGGGGGCTCAAGGCAGTCTGTCTCAGCAGCCTTGGCTGTCCTAGAGCTCTATAGATGAGGCTGGCTGCTTCTGCCTCCTGAGTGCTGGGATTAAAGGCATGCGCCACTACCGCCCAGATGATAGGGTTTTTTTTTTTTTTTTTTTTTTTTTTTTTTTTTTTTTTTTTTTTTTTGGTTTTTCGAGACAGGGTTTCTCTGTGTAGCTTTGGTGCCTTTCCTGGATCTCACTCTGTAGACCAAGCTGGCCTCGAACTCACAAAGATCCGCCTGCCTCTGCCTCCCGAGTGCTGGGATTAAAGGCGTGCACCACCACTGCCTGGCATAGGTTAATTTTTTTAACCTGAGAAAAACTTAATATTATTGTCAGGCCTCTACCGTTGTATTAAATAATTAAAGATTTCCATGCCTTACTTGGGGAAGAGGGGAGATTGGAGAACCCAGGACCTTGAGCATGCTAGGAAAGTACTGTGCCTACTGAGCTATATCCCTAAATCCTAGTTTTCCTGGTTACTAAGGCATACTAACTTCCATGCACTTGGAGGATGAAGCAAAAGGATCGTGAATTCTTGGCCAACCTGGGCTGAATTGGAAGAGTCCCAACAGTTCTTGGAAACAGTATAGAACAAAAAATACTGTCTCCATTGAGTATGGATAGTATCTATAATCCTAACAGAGTCAAGCCAATCTAATCTCTTGAGATCAAGGCCAGCCAGGCTATAATAATAAAATAGTTAGATGATTTAGCAGGTAAAGGTGTCTGCTGCCAAGCCTGGCATTGTGAGTTTAACCCCAGAACCCATATAAATAAAGGTGGACAGGAAAGAGAACTAACTCCAAAAAGTTGTCCTCTGCCCTTTATATGTGCCACAGCATACCCATGAACATACATAAACATATAAGAGTGTAAATATAAAACAAATCTTAATGATATCTGGGGGGGGGGGCAAAAATAATTAAAAGAATTTAGAGTGACATTAAAAAAAATTACCTTGTAGTCTTTATCCAGGGATGTTTTGACAGTTTCATGTTTGCTGAGAATGAAGAGGGGGATAATAATATGGTGGGAAATAAGGAGCAAATAAGTTATTAGAACTAAATTGGTTATTGTGTTATCGTGGATTAATATTAAATATTTGCTAGGTTTTATTACTTGAGCCATTTCTTGGTGCACATCCTACTCTGGTTAAAATAAATTTAGACTTCAGACTGGGGCATGATGGCACATGCAGCAGCTGAGATGAAGAGGTAGAAGGATCCAGGAGTTCGAGATCAGCTATATAGCAATTTCAGAGACCAGCCTGGATCGCCTGAGACCTTGTCTTAAAAGCAAGCAAAAAATATTTCCTTTGCTAAAAAGAGCAAAATAAGCCCAAGAAGAAGTTCTACTAGTATTAAATTATTTGACTTAAACTTCTTTCTCCTTGCTTTCACATTTGCTGCTTTTATAATCAGGTGAATCATAAGGAAAACTGCTTATTAAATGAACTTCACTACTGTTAGTCTTTAGGAGGTGAAGCCCTTACTGGTTGGTAGAAGACAATGTTGTTGGGAATTTGTTGGGAGTATTAAACAGCTACATTGTGAATTGAGAAATTAGATCACACTTGGAAAGAAATTGCCTTTAAATTTTCTTTTAATCAGACATGTAACAGTTTAAATGGTGATTGCTTGAGATTTGTCTCTGGCTTAATTCTAGGGTTTTATTTTGATTTTTAATTAATTGACTTTTTTTTTCTTTTTTTTTTCCCCCCCATTTTGCCTCTAGATCCCAAAAGGATAATCACTTACAATGAAGCCATGGATAGTCCAGATCAATGAAGGACCAGACTGCCTATTTGTAACCTTTCTGCAGCATTAGAGCCACTGTTCATGGGGGACACAAGGCTTTTATGCTCCTAGATCTTCAACGCAGCAGAGGAACCATAAGTAGAATCACAGGATAATATATACAAATATATATATATATACATATATATATATAGTTATTTAAAAAAAGGCAACTGAAAGTAATTAGACTTCTTAAGGAATCAAATTTATTTCAAGAGACTACACATGGTTATTTAATCTCCGGTACTGAATAGTCTTTTTCTTTTATTTTGTTAGTTTTTGTTTTTAAGTGTGAATGCAAGTGATTAATGAATACAGACTTAACAAGCGTGGTTCTAAAGTTCCTGCTGTCATCGGCTTGGGCAACAAATGACCCACTGGAAAGGCAAATCCACTTACTAGATATCTGTATCTTGTTCTGTGACTAAAGTGATACACTAATCACGGGGAACCCAGAATGATGCAACACTTTCCCCTACTCCGCCCTTGATCTTTTAGTTTTATTTTGAGCCCTGCGAGAATGCTGGATAAATGCCTTGAAGTTTGCAGGGATGCTTTTTTGTTGTTTTTTGTTTTTTGTTTTTTTAATCCGATGATTTGCATGTCTTGCCAGGAGTTGTGCAGCCTCTGTGGGGTGTTGGGGAAATCGTTCCTTCCTTTCCTTTTATTTTTTGTGGGGTGGGGACGGGGACGGGGGAGGGCATTGAAGTTCCTGGAATAGTTGGTGGGTACATAGTTAACTTACTTTGGTTACATGTTTGACTTTTAACAGCTGACGAATCCAAGAATGTCATTTAAAGAAAAGTTGCAGAACAAGTAATTGGCTGATAAATTATCCATTATAATTGTGTAACTGGGAGCAAAAATATATTCTGCTTTTCGCTGTAGGTGCTCAGACTTGCTCTCCGTCACTAACACTAAATGTGTACTCTTGTTTTTCATCAAACATCTAAGAGAAACTTATGTATCTTTCTGTAAATTCTTTTAATTTCAGTTTCTCAGCAAAATCTAAAAAGGAAAAGTTCATGAAAAAAATGTTTGTTTTTAGCCAGTGAGGAGGTAATAAACACTGCTTGTAGAAGGTGTGTTTTCATGCAAATTCTACTTCTGAGCTTACTAGCTTCTAATTATATGGTAATATATTTTATTATTAGAGCAAGATGGATTTTTTAAGGAAAATAATGTGAAATTCTGAAAATTTGTTTTGGGCAAAAAAGAGCATTAGCCCTGTCTTATCATCGCATTACCATCCTGTTGCGCTGCAGCTTGTGTATAGCATGCTAAAAATGTGTGTGTGTGTGTGTGTGTGTGTGTGTGTGTGTGTGTGTGTGTGTGTAAACTAAGGGTCCAATTTAAGACTGGGTGATGTTAGTGGCATAATACCAAGTTCTCTGGCCTGATGCATCACATCACACACATACACATACAGAGAAATTAGTGTGTCCATGTATGTCAAATACAAGTTAAAATAGCAGGGCATTTATAGAGTTGCAGTCTTCTGACAGAGGCAGACTGGATCCCCTGGACACGTTTGGGGAGAAAGTACTTTTTACTCTATTTGTTTTGTAAGAAATGTCCAGTTTTGAGTGATTGTAGTATGGATGGATTTTCTGGTTTTGTTAATTATTTCAGGTTTTTAACAAATAGTTCACGAAAGAAGCTATTTGATTTACCGCAGAGGAAAATACTTTTTAGTCTGGATTTCTGCCCTGCTTAGATTTTTAAAAAAGTATAAGCATGGATTGCCAATTCCACTTGATGTAAACAAAACTTTTTATACATAATATATATAATAACTTATTGTATCAGTCCAGGTTCAGAAACTTGTGGTAGGCCAGTTTCAGATAGTTTCATTTCACCTGTAAACTGTATCACTTTTACTGATATTGTAATTTTCAAATGTATAATATGTTTACAGATGTGCCCTGCATTTAGTGCTTTGTTCCTAGTTTGATTTTTTTGTTGAGTCTCCTGCCTGCTTGCCAAAAGCTAGGATGCTTCAGGCCCGTGTACAAGTCAAAGGGAGGCATCCTTGAGCTTTAAAGCATTGAACAAACTGGAAAATGCAACACGCCACATACTGAACTGAAAAAAGTCTTGTGTTTTGTGTTTCTTTTTTTTTTTTTTTAATAAAAATTTTCAAAAGTTAAAAAAAAAAGTTGATTAAAGAAAAATGAGGCTCCAGTTTGTTTTATAGGTTTTAAAGTTCTGCTGTGTGTTTAATTGCCTTGTGTAACCACTTGTCGCCTTAGGGCCAAATTCTTACCCCAGTCTTTTTTTAAATGTCCATTTTGCTTGCCTGGAATTTTAAAGTTCTTGGGTTGCACAAATCACAAAAAACTTCCTTGGTTTGTGGCATACAAGGTTGAACATAATCAAAATGGAAAGAAAAATCCAGTTTCCTGAATTGGGCTTTTAAACATAGAAGTAATGCTTAGTACCTTTAAAAGCCTTCTCTTTCATAATTCCCTTTCCATGTCCTTCAGACCTGTTCAGAGAAGCTAAAGAGAATGTATCTCTTCTCTGTTTGTCCAAAGGTTGAGAGTCTCACTTTTAAATGAAACAATACATTTCACTTTGATTGCTCTACTGAAATTTTCTTGGTTGATATGGTTAAGAGGTATATATGTCTCTCGACTTTCTGGGATCCCTAGTGGCCCATCAAATTAACTGTCAGTATTTTTTGGACATTGGGTTAATGGACTTAATTGCCTCAGTACAAGCAGGACTTTGGGACAGATCTCCTTTGTGCTGTTGGATACTTGTCTCAATATTTCTCCTTAGGTCCTCACACAATTCCTTACAGAGCACTTATTAAAAAAAGTCTTACGAGTTCATCTGTTTTCTGATTATTTTTGTGTAAGCTTCTAAAGAAACATCAGCTGTGATTAATTTAGCACATTTAAATAACAGTATGTTGTTGGCATAAAGAATTTTTCTTCAACTCAGAGTATTAGTACTGTAGCATAAACCAAATACAGTCTAGAGGGGATTTTTAACATCCCTCCATTTAAAAGACTGAAAAAGATGTGTGTGTATGGATGTATGTATGTTGGGGTGCTTGTGTGTGAGGGAAAGATGAAGATACTAAGAATTAGTAAATGAATGTGTAAGACATTATATTAGTATTCAGAGAATGAAACTTGTATTTATTTTGTGCCATTTGTTTTCATTACACGGAATAAAGTCGGGTGGTTTAAATCCTTAAAGGGTAGTACTAGAAAAAATGGCACTAAGGATGAAATCATGACCTATTTTTTTAATAGCTAAGAAACTAATTATGGGTAATGATTTCTTTTTCAGTTTGTCTTGATTGTAGGTTTTGCGTCACATACCACTCACTTTTGTGTAAAATGTCTTGAATAATCTCCCTTCCCCACAAAAGACAGGGTGTATTTATCTTTTCTCTATTCACCCCCACTTCAACAACCTGAAGTTAATTGAATAGTGTTTCCTCTAACCTTAGTAATGAACCGTCACATCAATAAAGTATGTTTATGGTGTCTATAGTAGCCTGCCCTTTTCTACTTTCTAGGAGGGGATAGCCAATATCTAGAGACTTATTAGTGACAACTTTTTGCTGTCCTCCATCTACTTCCTAGTTACCACTCAGAATCTGCACAAATCTCATCAATGAAAAAAAGTGTTTTTTGGGTTTTTTTTGTTTTGTTTTGTTTTTTTAAATGACAGTTTTTAAAGAAAATAAACCCCAATTGATGTAGTAGTTTATTCACACAATAGGACACAGCAGCAGCAGTTGCACACTTGGTGGTTAGACTCGTTGCCAGCTCTCACCAAAAGTTTTGTTTTGTTTTGTTTGTTTTTGTTTTGTAAACTTTAAGGTCAGAGAAAGGGTATGTAATGTGAACTACCAGATGGCCACAGGCAAGGAAATGTAAGACTTGGCTCAATTTAAGTCTGTCAAATGGGGTATGTGAGGGTGTCTCTCAAGTCACTTCGTGCTCAAATAGCTAAGGGTTTGATACCACTTCCACTTGACCATATCTTCAAAGGACACAATTCCTCTTAAGTTAACCAACTGAAGAACTAGTACAATGTAGTGAGTGAGTCAAATACATGAAATGGACAGGAGCCTGTTGATGTATGCCTGCCAGGGTAGACTTTGATAGGACTGTCTACCCATTAGAAAGGGTGGGATATGCTTATCTTCCCTGTCCCCCAGTAGTTTGGAAAGGAAGCACAAGACCAGAGTACAAGCATGAGTAGCTGCTTAAAGATGACCAGAAGAACACAGGCTAACAGTTCTAAAAACGAGTGTTTAGAAACACTTAGATATGTTAGAAGCAAGGCTGTTCTGTGTTGGTGTAAAGAATGATAAAATCAACTCCACTCAAGTGCTGATTTACTGAGTTTTAAGAAAGAAAGGTCTTGAAGAATTATAGGATGCCAGCTGTAATTTGAGAGTTTTAAGCTCTATTGTAAAATGCTCAACAAAGCATCAGTAGTTTGTTACTTTTGTATTACAAAGACTATCAAATAGCAGTTAGGAACTGGAAACTAACAGACACCTGAGCTGTAGTGGGATTGCTGGTTCAGACATTTCCTATTCAGAAAATATTGTTCTGTCCAGAGTTCTGAAGCCATTTTACATCATTGTGGTGTCTTTTTTAACAGCCTTATTATAAAAGCTACAAATGTTTACCCGCTTAGTTCACTTTTGCTTTCACTGTATATCATTGTTATCTACAGACCAAACCAACTTAGATCAACATTACAATAGCTTTCCATATATGCCCCTTTTTCCTCAGGTGCTAAACAAAGGCTCCAAAATGAATACTGCTTTAGTGACATCTGTTTTATTAAAATGCACATTTCTTTTGCTAATTGTAAAGATTTGGTGTTAACAAAGTGGTTTTAATATGTAAATACGAACGAATACCTTAAGTTAGTTCTATTTGTCTATAAAGTCTGCATTTATCTTTTGTAGATAATTTTTCACGATCTTGAATACATTTCATTAGGTATTGCATCTTTAGAATGAAAACAACTGTTTTGTCTTAGATAACGCCTGCTGCTGCTGCTATGGGAAACTGAAAATCAAGAATGTGATGCACTTTTTAACATTACTATATACCATAGGTTGCTTTAATACCTTTTCTCTGTAGCACAGCCACTAACAAAAGTGAACAGAGTTTATAATTCTCTTCAGGAGTGAGTCAGTAGTCTGTAGTTTGTGTTGACCTATGAAGGGGACAGTAACTTAGGAATAAACTTTTGGTTAATATTATACTTTTTGGCCTTAAAGTGTCTTCTACTACTGAAAATAGTTTAAATCTTAGCTTTGTTTCTATTACTCTCTCTCTGCTTTTAAAAAAAATTGGGATGAATTAAAGGAAGTGATTTTTTTTTAAATCAGTAAGCTGGCTTTTTTTTAAATTTGTATCAGAGAAGTAATGCTGCCCTGAACCAGTCATATTTAGTTTAACAAAGCTCCCAACTATTCTGCTTCTCTAGTATATATTTTACTTAACAAAGGTAAACAAAGTATAAGAATGCTACTTGACAAAGGAAAAATCTTCTCAAGCACATACTCACAACATGAAGGAGAAAAAACCCAAAATGTGTAGGAGAGGAACACCAAATGAGGTGGAGGAATATGAGAAAGATGTGTGGTCCAAAGCTATCTGGTTATATTTTGATGTTGCCAATATTACAGAGCCAAAATTTTAATTTGCTTACTTAATATATTTGTTGGCCAGAGATCTATTTTTATATCAGTGTGCCTTGCATGTATATTAACTTTTGGAAAGGCCATGTAGTAATGCCTGAGATGCTGATGGTTCTTACCACCTCACTGATTTTTATGCAGTTGAAATGCTCATTCTATTGCCCAACTGGTGCTCTCTGTCTAAAGTCATGGATCTTGTCAGACTGGAACTCTTTTATAAACTGGGGAGTGACTTGCATTTTCACTGCTTTTTCTCTCATCACCTCTTTCTCCCCCCCCTTTCCCTCTCTCTCTCTCTCTCTCTCTCTTTTTTTCTCTCTTTTTCCCAGTCTGTTAGTGGCTGGTTTGTATTGGGAAATAGTATAAAGGATTCTTCACTACCTATCCCACCCCCAACACCACCTTCAAGTAATGTGATGACACCATTTCTTTGTGCGCTTTGAAAAAAGTTTCAGCTTGCTGTCTCCTTTAGTGTTATGAAAGGTGTTATTAAAAGCATTGTTTGCAAAATACAGGAAGATGATGTGAGTCCACATTAGTTGGGGATTCTTTGTGAGCTTTGATCCAAATTATTGGCTCTTTCCAACAAAATTTTTTTATTGTTAAAGCACCTTGCTTAGAAATTTTTAAATATTCATGTCTGCAACAATTGTCTCTAATAAACTGTGCAATTCTTGTCATTAAAAAAAACAAAAAACAAAAACAGATCTGAACTCCCTAATGTGACTTGTTAGTTTCTGTATTTCCTGCCAGTGTAAATGTGAAAAGCTTTGCTTGCATTACGTTTTAGAAATGCATTTTGCACACTCAGTTTTGCCGAAGCTCCGTGAAAAGGTTAGATCTAAGTAGATGAATAAAGCTATGCACATGTTTTGAAAGTTTAATTTGTGTGTCATTACCAAAAGTCATTATTTTGCTGTTCTTACAATTCTGGGCTAGCTCATCAGTGGAAGTAAAAGGGAGGAAAACTGGCACCCGTTGAATAAAGTTCCGTTGAAATGAGAGCTTGACTTGTTATCTATTAAAGAGCTTTTCTTGAAATAGGGCATTTGTATCAGCTTTATAAACCATGGATCTAATGCTCTTCTCAGTGAGGGTTTGAATATGAAAAGAAAGGGAAAATCAGTCATTCAAGTTGAAATGAAGGAGAGACCTTTGCTCTGTCACAGACCAAAGCTCTGTGACAATGTTATATGTCTTAAAGCTGGTTTAAAGATAGGGTAGCCCCCCCCCTTTTAAATCTTTATTGCTTTAACGTGAATTTGATTAGCTAGATGGTTTGATACCAAAATCTTTCAGTTGTTTAAAAGTCAAAACACATGTTTTTTTTTAAAAAACAAAGAACCCAAGCTGATAAGAACAAGTTCAGGAGTTGGGCACATTGGGTTCATTCACTGCAGTTGCATGTACTAAGTAGCTTCACTTAACATGAAGTGTGCACTTAATAAGGTTGTATAGATGTGCTGGCCAGACCTTGTCACTCATCTTTTAACAGATAACTTCTGTAATTTTCTTAGGACATTTGTAGGAGTGTTGGGTAGAAGATATTAACAGTGGCATTTTCCCCAGGCTCCTAGATATGAGATATTTCATTTTATAGCTTTGTCTATATCTAAAAGAGGATTTACTTCTCTTTCATTTTGGTGTGTGTTGTTGACTTTAAAAAGAAAGCAAAAATTCTCCTGTTCATAGTGGAAGTTAATGACTAGTAAAATATTCAAAATGTGGTCTATAATGCATAGCCTTACAAACACAGGTAGTAGCAAACAGCATGGATGGCTTTGAGTACTCTTGAGCATCTACCAGTAGTTCATTTATGTCCGGTCTTAGAACACACTGGTAGCTGGGTTTTATGGTGCACACCTGTAATCCTGGCAACCAGAAGGCGGATTGTGAGTTCAAAGCTAGACTGGCCTGCATAGCAACAACATAGCAAATGTATTGGAGAAGTAATCTCTGTATTGTGTGCACAGACTTACTTAGGAGCTGGGTTGCCTCTTAATTTTGGGAAAGAATAATTAGTGAATTACAGTTATGTTAGATGTTGGCCCTTTTCCCTCTGGGAATTTTTTCAGTATTTGTTTTGCCCAGTTTAAAAAATAATTAAAGTAGGTATTTTCTAGATAGAAGAACAGTGACCAGAAATTTACCGTTTTGCTAAGTAACTAACTGCTTAGGTATTTACTAAAGCTGTTGCTGATGTTATGGATTCCAAGGAAGTATCAGTTACATGATGATCTTCCTTTATCAATGTCTTACTTAATGTTCAGTGTTTTAAAAATACAAAATTACACTCTACAACCATACTCAGATTTACTTATTTTATCAGAAAAACTTGAGAGATTTGTAGATCAAATAAGACAATAAGTGTACATTGTTGAATAAAAAACATTTCAAGTTTTTGAGGTGTTTGTGTTATCTTTTTGTGTGTGCTTTAATTTTTTTTAATTCTTTACTGAATACTTAGAATTGTGACATTGACTATTTTCCAGAAGTTAATTGTGCAAAGGACCTCAGTCCTAAAGATACTATGATTTTTTTTTCTTTTTTTTTTTTTCCCCCTTGGGAACAGCCCTTCTCTGTAGCTCTGGTTGTCCTGGAACTCACTATGTAGAGCAGGCTGGCTCAAACTCACAGATCCTGTCTCTGCCTCCCAAGAACGGGGATTTAAGGCATGGCCTTGCCTGTCTAGTTTTTCTTGAATAATCTTTGAGATGTCTTCTTGTCTTCTAGAGAGTGTTTGTTAGATTTTTAACTTTAAAGGAAGATTTTTTAATCAGGGTGGGGTGAGGTATGTGTAGGTGCCTGTGGAGACCAGAGACATCAGATCTCTGGAGCTGTATTTAAGTTGTTTGAACTACCTCAAGTGGGTGCTGGGAACCAAGAGTCTCTGTAAGAACAGTACAGCACTCTTAACCAATGAGCCAATTCTCAAGTTCTTATAACTCTTAAAAAGAATTTTTTCTTTAAAGGTTTATTATGTATAGTGTTCTGCCTGCATATATGCCGGTAGGCCAAAAGAGGGCACCAGATCTCATTACAGATGGTTGTGAGCCACCATGTGGTTGCTGGGAATTGAACTCAGGACCTCTGGAAGAGCAGCCAGTGCTCTTAACCATTGAGCCATCTCTCCAGCCCCCCAAAAAATTTCTTTACCATATATATTTTTTCGTTAAGTTGAAAAAGATAAGATTATTAGAATGGTGGGGACAGTGAGAAAGGATGCATAATCAGTCATATAGTGATAGTATTTGGATTATTCTTTGATATGGAGAATATTGTCCTTGGCCTGGCAAATAACTAACAAGGACATACAAGGGCCTCTGTGGGGTGTTTGTTTTCTGTGTGGCTCTCTCTGTTCTAGAACTAGCCCTATAGACCAGGCTGGCCTCAGTTGAACTCAAAAGATCTCTTCCTTCAGAGTGCTGGGACTAAAGGTTTGCGCCACCACCACCTGACCTGGGGATTTGGGGTTTTATCAAGATTGTCTTTGAAATGTCAGCCACAAAAGGGATTTGTATGTGGTAGTTGATTCAGTCTCCAAGGCTTTTTTTTTTTTTTTTTAAATGACATTTATTGTGGATTTTAGCAGCTAACATTTGGAAGCAGTGTCTGGGCAGAACATAAAATTCTAGAGTGCTTAGCAAGGTCTCATGCTTGAGGAAGTTTGGAACTTTTAATCCACTACTGTTGGATACGGCGAATTGATTGGATCTGAGAAGTCTGGGCATGAGATCCCCACTCTCTCCAGTGTTTGTAGTCTCCTCCATGATGGTCACATTCCAAGATATACTGATAACCACGATATCCAGGATACTGGTAGCAAACCCAGCTAGGAAATTCAAAGCACATTGCATTATTAAATCTAATTAAGAACCTGACATGTACCCCCAAACCTGAATCTTTAGCCCCTCAACACAGTGGTATGGGGTACTTAGGAAACAAGTCATTCTTAATATGTTAGGTACTGTTACTGTGCATAGTATGGCTACAGAAGATTAGCCTTAATCATGAAAAAGTGTCGGTAGTCTATAAAAGCTTTTACAGAGATACTTAGTGGAAGGAAACTGAACAAATGTAGCTAGAGCAAAGAATTCTAGATTGGTATTAATATGACAGTGTATGGAATCTAGTAAACCATGACCCTGGGTGTCTTAATAGTCACATGTCTTAGAAATATAGGAATTGCTTTGAAATGTCCTCCAGCTCTGTTTTTGTACTTACGCCCCACATTGTATCTTCATGGAACCAACTTCATTGTTGAACCAACCCATGGCTTGTAAGGAAGGGTAGTCATCACAGATCTCCCACTGGCGTCCAATAAAGTTCTCTTTCTCAAAGATGGTAATCTTAGACTCTTTATGATTCTATAATCCAGAAGTTAAAACCTTAGTAGTGTAGTTATTCTATTGCTATTTTTTCCCTAAAATTGAAAAACTATTTCTTGCCTACAGAAATGCATGATTGTTGACAAGATTCAGGCTAAACAAGAATGTGTAAGAAAAATCCTAGCTGGTGGTGGTGGCGCACACCTTTAATCCCAGCACTTGGGAGGCAGATCTCTGAGTTCGAGGCCAGCCTGGTCTTACAGAGATCCAGGACAGGCACACCCACACACACACACCCACACACATCCTGCTGGGTGATCATGGCGCATGCCTTTATTCCCAGTACTCCGGAGGCTGAGTCAGGTGGATCTCTGAAGCCAGCTTTGTCACAGCCAGTTCCAGGACAGCCAAGGAAGGGCATACAAAGAAACCCTGTCTCAAAACAAGAAAAATCCATGATTCTAACCCAAATCAACTTAATAACCAATATAAGACAGTGTAAGGCAAAGATACATTAAAAAAAAATAGCAATACATAGCCACTTGGTTATTTGGTACTGCTGTAATCTAATCCAGGGCCTCATCCATGCTGTGCAATTGTTCTACCTACTGCCCCACCACGATCTCACAGATTCAAACATTCATTATGCTCAGTACATGTCTGCATGCATTTATGTTTCTAGTGACCTCCCCGGTAAAGTACATGATTTAGGTTTAGAGGTATTAATATCTAAACTAGGAGTCATAAGAGAATATATGGAAAGCTTCTAGCCCAGACAAATGTCACTCCCAATATCAATACCATTTTCAACTCTTAGAAATCTTAAGTGTTGGTCTGTTTCTGCTTAAACTTTAAAGAACTTTTTTATTCAAAGGTTCCTGTGTACCCTAGACTGGCCTCAGATTCAATATTGTCTTCAAGTTTCTTGGGTGCTAGAGTTAACAAGTATATACCACCATGCCCAGCTCTCTCAAAGACTAAATGCACCCTGATTGAGGCATCCATTTTCAACTGGGGTCACCATGTTGGAGGGGGGAACATGTGGAGATTGGGGACTGAAGCAGGCAGTACCTGTACACCCTATTCCTGAACTAAAGTGTGATTTGTTTATGGACAGCTGCTGTGACCTGCCTTTGATGTTTTTCAGATGCATAGTTCTGCCACTCTTTCTGCCTGCCATAATCTGCTTCACCATAACCGCTAAATCAGTCACTGGAAACAGACTAAAAGCATGAGCTGAAAGAAAACTTTGTCCATTTAAATCATGTCAGGTACTTCCATCAACAATGAGAAAATGGCAACACAAAAGTTCTTTCAAAATTAGAAAAAAGATGACCATTTGGCTAGTTCAGTTACATCCTAAATGAGAGATTAATGGAAAGTTGGATATTGTTAAGGAACTGAAAGAAAATGATGAGTTGCTGCCTATATTTAAGGAAGGAAATTACTCTTTTTAAATGTGGCCAAGTAGTGCAAGAAATATTTAATTACAGTGAAGTAGTTCATATGTTCTCAGAAACAGATTAGGAATAAATGCTTCTTTCCCATTTACACATAATATATCTCACAAGAATGTTAATTGCTACATAATTTTAAAAATAGACTTAAAGTTTTATCTTCAGATTGAATTTAGAATGCAGCCTAATGCATTGTTTAGTAATGCTTGGTGTTAAAACCTTAGTTATTGATGCAGATAAGCAATACTAGAAGACCTGCCTACTTTAGTTTGTACTTGTTGAAGATGCACTTAAGCCTCACACTGTTTCTTCAGTGCAATCTTTTTTTTTTAGGGGGGGGGGTGGTTTCGAGACAGGGTTTCTCTGTGTAGCTTTGCACCTTTCCTGGGACTCACTTGGTAGCCCAAGCTGGCCTCGAACTCACAGAGATCCGCCTGGCTCTGCCTCCCGAATGCTGGGATTAAAGGCGTGCGCCACCACCGCCCGGCATCTTCAGTGCAATCTTAACACATTGCAATTTACCTGGCCATAAACTGACTTTGTATTACATGGTAATTGCTTTCTCATTGGCTGTCCCATAGCACTTCAGGTCTTGAGTATGTACTTCCTGCCTCTGTGGTTCCTTTTTAGCATAAGGGGGAAATAGAATCATAGATTTGAAGGAAGGGAACAGTGTTGTTATTTATTTTCATCCTCCCTGTTACATTCAACATAGTTGACAGAAGCAACACAATGTCAGTCTGACCTCATCCTTCTTTACCCCACTCACATGCAAAAAAAAAAAAAAAAAAAAAGGAATTTCAAACTCACAGCCGAACAGATGGGGCGGAAGGACATGAGACGCTCAATATGGTAGGCATTGCTCCCACTCCAGGCGTCCCATCGAGGGTATTCGCCTCTCTCCAGGATAAACTGTTGTCCACAGAAGCTGGTATGCTCGTAACCAATCCAGCTGCCAAAGATAGGGAATGGTATATGGCCGTGGAGAGAAGGCCTCGCTTGTTTTAGATGAGTTTATAGTGGGATAAAATATCAAGTCAATCACAAAGCCCTAGGTAATGAACGCTCATGACTTTGTATCGAACCAGTTTGTAAATAAATTTTGAAATTACCCGCTGAAGATTCTCTTGTCCTAGTAGTGTATATTAACAAAGCTCTGTTTCCATTCTAGTGACCTGGAAGTATAGATTGATGATGATCCAGTGACCATTTCTTTGGCTCTAGATCTTGTAAGCCTCTTCTTAAGAAAGCTAAAGTATGATGGGATGGGTATCTGTATTTGTTTCTTTGTTACTTTGAGGGTCCTTCCTCTTGCTGTCCGTACTTATACCTTCATAATGGAGCATTCTAGTTAAGTTGTTAACTGAATCTTACTTATTAAAGCTATCTTAAAAGTGTTGCCTGTTTTAAAGGGCTGAGGATCTCTGTTTTGGCATAGAGCAGCTTGTGAAAGCTTGGTCACATGCAAAGCCACTTCTTCATAGACCAACAAGAGTACTAATGTGAGTTCACACTTAGGTCAGCTTGCCAAGAATCAGAATACAAAAGTCAGAAAATCTCTCTCACCAAAATTGACTATGTCTCTGGATCCTTGAGATTTCGTTCCTTTTAATAAGGAAATTAGCTAACAGTGTCTGCTCTGGGACATCTGTTTGTATGCCATAAAAAGTCTGTCACTCAGGAATTTCCCTTCAAGCCAGTTGGTGATGGTGCATGCCTTTAATCCCAACACTCTGGAGGCAAAAGCAGGTGGATCTCTTGAGTTTGAGGCCAGACTGGTCTACAGAGCTAGTTCCAGGATAGC
Source organism: Peromyscus attwateri (assembly GCA_902168425.1). Taxonomy (NCBI): domain Eukaryota; kingdom Metazoa; phylum Chordata; class Mammalia; order Rodentia; family Cricetidae; genus Peromyscus; species Peromyscus attwateri. The sequence continues at coordinate 17,940 of CABHPP010147617.1, read as the reverse complement.
CAAGGCTACACAAAAAAAAAACCCTGTCTCAAAAAAACAAAATGAAGAAAAGAAAAAAATAATTCCCCTCTCCCTATTTTCTATGGGCAAGAAAAACAGTCTTCTGTGCCTGTTCTAAAGAAATCAAAAGGAGTGGCCTATGGACTTCAAAAGCACAGAGTCAATCACTGTCACTGTCCTGCCCTGTTGCAAGTCTACTATGAAGATATGAACAGCATCCCTAGCTTTCAGTTACTTAATTAGGCATGTAGCAATTCCCTCTAGGAAATAAGACACCTCTCCCTAAGAAGTGATTAGCATCTGGGGAACATCTTCCTATATCCTGACTCATATGGTCCTATGTCTAAAGAGACCTGAAAAGGGCCTGAAGCTCTTTTGGTGTCCATACTCACGCGCCACACTCCACCTTGAGGGACCGGACATTATCAAAACTACGCTCAGAGACATTTGGGCAGGAGCTGGTGAACTCCATCCTCTTGCCCTGGAAATTCTCCTGATCATAGATGGTTATCTGAAGTGGATTGAAATGGGACAAGAAAGAGAACCAGGTACAGCAGTAAGAATAGGGGTGCAAGTTTGTATTTATCCTGTAATTTTCATTACTAGCCACAACCCAGGATGCCTGATGAGGTCTCTTCCAGTATAGACAAGGCAAAAAGGGGTTCAAATTAGTACCACTGCTCAGGGTCATGTTCAGGCTAAGTTTATGATAAGAATGGTCTTTCAGGGACAGTGGAGAGCTCAATTGACAACTCTGATTCCACCAAGTGTCCTGCACCCATATGACCCAGAGGCCAGGATTCTACGACTCCTAGAAGTACCCTGTGGATTATTTCTTTGCTTCTAAAATATAAAGGGGTTATGATAAATCTTTTGTCTTTTGCACTAGAACTTGGCTCCTTACCTGGCAAGTTCCCAAAACTCTGAACTTGCCTCAGAGCTGTCCAATGAGGAAAGGATTAGGGAAACAGTGAAAGGCCTGGGGTCTGCCACTTCAGCTCATGGCTAAATCCACCCTCAGTCTGAGTAGGGAGCCTGGATCTCATAGCTTGTTTGGGATCTAACGGTACTATCTCCCACCCATCATGGACATCCAGGGTCCCCCATCCTGGAAGCCTTCCAGCAGAGTCTGGATGATGGATGGGCTTTCCTCCTACAGAACAGTATTTTGTTGGATGGGAACTGTCAAAGAATAAGTGCAGCCTTGTAGCTACTATGTAGCAGCACCTCAGCCCTGCCTGTTGGATCTTTCCATTTTCCATGTGATTGGATCAGCTTACCTTCCATGGCCCCAAGGACCCTGGCATAGGATTGGTCTGAGCCATCTTGGTGGTTGGAAGAGTTTCTGGAAGACATACACATCAGTGATAAGGCTTTCAGGATGGCTGTAGTGAGGTAAGAAGGCACAGGAGAAAGGGAAAAAGGCTCGAGGTCCCGGATTTTGTTTGAGATCCTGGCTCTGGTGCTACTACCCAAACCTTAGGTAAGAATGAGGACAGTGATGCAGATGGAGGACTGCAAAGGCATGGGGACCTCTTGATAAATCTGCCCTCTGTCCTCTTGCTCACCTTCAAGGAGCAACACCGCCTGTGTCTTACATACCCTGATATCAACTCCCGGACAACTGTCTACACTCCACATATCTAATCATTCAAGCAGAAGGGTCAGAATTCCCCACCTTACTTGCCCCGATTAAAAGGCAGCCTGTACTGGGATCCTTCGTGGTCTTTCCAACACCCAAATTGACCCATTAATTCTGCATGTCCACGCCACCACTCCCTCTCTGTCTCCTAGACTTAGCTGTTTTGACCTTGCTGTCTTCTCCAGCCTGCAGATTTAGAGTTCTCCCTCACTTCCCAGACCTGCTCACAGTACCCATCTGGGTCATTCTTAACTATGTACTGGGCGAGCGTCTCAATAGCAGGGATGGCACCTCCTGGATGATTGATACAGCACCACGCCAAAGCTGTGGTTAGATGGGGAATAGGGTCATTTGAAAAAGACTTACTGAAGCCAGGCTTGGTGGTGCGGACTTTCAATGCCTGCGACTTGAAATGGTAGGCAGGAGGATTGCAAGTTCAACATCTACTTGGACAATTTAATGAGACTGTCTCAAAATAAAAAGTAAGGACTATGAGTTCCAAGCTAGCTAGGGCTACATAGTGAGACCAGTTCTCAAAGTGGGTGGGGAGGGGGTGGAGGGTAGTCTTGGGGGCTGGGGATATAGCTCAGTACTAGAGTGTTTGCCCAGCATGTGTGAACCATTAGACTTAATGCCTAGTACTCGTGTGTGTGTGTGTGTGTGTGTGTGTGTGTGTGTGTGTGTGTGTAATGAAGAATGGGTAATTATAAAAATACAATGATAGCTAAGTCAGATCCTGCTTTACTTGCATTAATATATCTAGGCCTCACAAGTCAAATACCATCACCACCCCATTTATGAATGAGGACTAAGGACCATAGAGGTTGAGTAGTCATCGTTGATGGTATAATGAGAAGGATGGAGGAAGGAGAGGGAAGAAAGAAAGAAGACAGGTAGGTATATATCAGGTTTCTAGACTCAGAACCAACATTCAAGATTCTACCCTCGTATCCAACCCAGGAAGTAATGCACAAAAATTCTGACATCTCTGTGTGGAGCCTCCAAATAAGAAGCATCTCCTGCCCATTACACCTTCCTGTGTGCCCAATAATCTGCTTCTTTCTTACTGATCCCCGGTCTTAATTTCTAAGCATGTGGTTATTGCCATATGGGTGACTCCTCAAGGTAGCAAATGAAGCTGTCCACTGAGCAAAGCCCCCGCTTTCTCTGCCTCTAGGCAGGAGACAACTGGGTCTTCCTCTGCATTTGTCTCTTGGGGGAAAGGAAGGAAAGACCAAGGCACCACCGAGCCTCACTCACCCAGCTCCCGCTGCACAGTCTGGGTCTCCATCTGGTGCCACATCCTCTACGGATCCCTCTTTATACTCCTGCAGCTGGTGGCCAATGGCTCCGTCAGCACTCTCTTTTCCCTCTCTCTTTGTTTCTCCTGATCCCCAGAGCTTTAGTGGCTCAGCCTCCTGGGGGAGGTGTCCCTCCTAGCTTTGTCTAGGGTATAGAAGTGCAGAGGCCCTATATTGGGCAGGACTGGCTGCCTAGGGGGCTCTTCTCAGAGCAGCTGGGGGCTGAGGACAGAAGTTCTACCAAACACACCAAAGGACAATATATATATATTTCCATAAATGTGAAAGTAAAGCCGGGCAGTGGTGGTGCACACCTTTAATCCCAGCACTCGGGAGGCAGAGGCAGGTGGATCTCTGAGTTCAAGGCCAGCCTGGTCTACAGAGTGAGTTCCAGGACAGCCAGGGCTACACAGGGAAACGCTATCTCAAAAAATAAAATTGAATAAATAAACAAAGTGAAAGTATTCTTACAAAACTGAGCATTGTTGGGAAAACAATTGTTTTCAAAACTCCTTGTTCTATTTTTCTCTATAGGATCTGAGTTTAGTTACAATTTATATGTAGATCTAAATCTCACCCTGTTTTATTAACTATTCATTTTAATATTGCAGTTCGCTTTAAAGATTTTGGAGCCAATAACCTTGAGGATTTTTTGTTGTTGTCACTTTGTGTCTGTGTGTGTGTTTACATTAGTTTACTTACTGTGTGTGTGTGTGTGTGTGTGTGTGTGCGCGCGCGCGCTCTCAAGCTTTCATGCTGAAATCAGATGACAACTTTCAGGAGTCAGTTCTCTTTCCACCATGCAGGTTCTGGGGATCAAAATCAAGTCATTCAGCTTGGCAACAAGTACATTTACACACTGAATTCTCTTGCCGGCTGTGTGGGGTTTTTTTTTGTTGTTGTTTTTGTTTTTTGTTTTTGTTTTTTTGTTTTTTTTTTTGTTTTTTCGAGACAGGGTTTCTCTGTGTAGCTTTGCGCCTTTCCTGGAGCTCACTTGGTAGCCCAGGCTGGCCTCGAACTCACAGAGATCCGCCTGCCTCTGCCTCCCAAGTGCTGGGATTAAAGGCGTGCGCCACCAACGCCCGGCTGTTTTTGTTTTTTTAAGGCAATGTCTTACACTGTAGCCCGGGCTGACCTTCAGTTCAAGGCAACCCTACCTTACCCTCCAGAATGATGGAATTAACAGTCATATACTCAACCCTTTTTAAAACACGTGTGCGTATTTTGCCTGCATGTTTGTGCATTACTTTTGTGCCCGGTATTCATGGAAGCCAGAAGAGGACATTGGATCTCCTGGAACTGGAGTTACAGACGGTGTGAATTGCCATGTGGGTGCTGGAAATCAAACCTGGGTTCTCTAGAAGAGTAAGCAGTGCTCTTAACTCCTGAGCCGTCTCTCTGTCTCTCTTTCCCCCATCTCTTTTTAAAACATTAAAAAAAAAAAAGCTTTTGGTACTTTTTTGTGTATTTATTTGTGTGTGTGTGTGTGTGTGTGTGTGTGTGTGGTGTGTGTATGCGTGTGCGCGCGCATGGTGCTCATGTTGGGGTCAGAGGACATCTTGTGAGAGTCGGTTCTCCCCTTCCACCATGTGGGTTCCAGGGATAACTCAGTGGTGGGACTTGGCAGCAAGCCTCTTACCAGCTGAGCCATCTTGCTGCCCCTCCCCATTTCCTTTTCATCATCTTTTTTTCTCCCTTCCAGACTACCATTTTAGGAAAATACTTCTTTGGTCAATCGTTCCTTCTTTCGTTCCCTAATCCCTCGACTGGCTTTCACCTTGTAGAAATTTCTTTAGAAAGTAGATATACTGGGATCCAAAGAGCAGAACTGAAGTTTAGAACAAAATTAAAACAGTTCTTTTTGAAAATAAATAATCACATAACTGCTTCTTCTACTTAGCTTGGTAAATACATTTTGAACAAATGAATGAGTTCTATTACTCTGGAGGAGGCACAGATGAAAATGTGTCTCCAATGCTGTAAGTACCATGCTGTACACAGCCCACCCATCCAGCCACAGCACCCTGCCTGGGCTGTCTGTGATTTTTTTTTTTTTTCCACTCTCAGGATTTTGTTGTTGTTGTTGTTTGAGACAGGGTTTCTCTGTGGAGCTTTGGAGCCTTTCCTGGAACTCACTTCGTAGCCCAGGTTGGCCTGGAACTCACAGAGATCCACCCACCTGGCTCTACCTCCAGAGTGCTGGGATTAAAGGCATGTGCCACCACCGCCTGGTTGGATTTTTTTTTTTTTTTAATGAGCCAAAATTTCTATTTATTCGTTTCTTGCACTTGAAGTACTCTTCAGTGACATCCTTGGCCTGAGAATCTTTGCCATAGTCCTTAACCACTCCACAACGGCAGCCAACCACTTTCCATGGTTTCCCCTGTCGATCAGTTTTACCAGGACCTACCCATTCCCCTAACTTCTTGTTGTTATCAACCTTAGTTAGGTTGATCTGGTGCTCAGCACAAAGGGACTCCACCGACTTGACATACGTAGGCTTACCACAGCTGGATGCGAGCACACAGAGACGGGCTTGGTGCTTCAGCAGCTTCGTGGATGCCACGTGCTAGGCCATTGGATGAGGGCGGTCTTCAGCACCTCTTGTAGAGCAGTATTGACGTCCATTACACCTCCAGCAGCAAAGCCTTCCTTGGCCATGGCAGTGGATTACACCTCTGCCTCCACCTCCACCTCCGTGCAACCCTGACAGCCAGGGAAATCACTCAGGATCTTTGGGGCGAGTTTTATTTTGTAGTGAATTGTTGGTTCAATAAAGACTGGTTTGGCTAATTTTTCACTTTAAAGGGAGAAATGGAGGCTTTTAGGATTGACTGAAAAGCCCAGCACATGAACAAAACTATAGCATGGGAGATTGTGTGTGGATCAGTCAGCATGCAAACCATTGACATTTGTCCACCAAGTATTCCTAGAGTTACAGGCAGCCTAAGCTGCCACCCTCAATCCCAGCACACACATCATTTTCTTCTGTCACCTTATGTCCCAGAAACTTGAGGACTGTGAGTTCTCTTGTGATGATTACCAAGCTTTCAGATAACCTGATATGGGAGCTTGAAGAGCTCTTGTTCCTTTTACAGTGCTGGGAATCAAACCTAGGGCCTAAACATGTTAGACCAGCACTTGGCCCTGAGCCACGCCTCCAGCCTCTTTATGTGACTCTTCACAAAGATGTGGAACATTCTTTCTCCTTCTCCTTCCTTGTTGTCTGAGACTCTGCTTTGGCTGTCCTGTATGAGACATGACCTTGAAGCTCCAGGTACTATCTCTTTCCGGGGAAGTTAGAGCATAGGCTACCCAAGGAGTGGAAATGAATGGAAACCAGTTTGCAATCCCTTTGCAGACTAGACATCACACTTTCCCGTACATCCTTACTAACTACAGCATATAAAACATTGACCGTGAGTCTGACAAGTCATTCCCGATCCTCAGGACAACCCCATGAAGAAGGTCAATGCTGCAATAATTTTACAGGTGAGTAAACTGAGGAATGGGAAGCCTAGATTGTAAGTAAAGAAACCTTTTTCCTCTCTCGTCTGGCACCTGGCTTTGGATGATCACTTCTGGGCCACCTCCAGCTGTCCGATGATGAAGTTGAAGTGATCAAGGCAGTGTATGGTACTCAGAACTCAGCAAATCGTAACCGTTTCATTAATTGTGCCAAATAAGATTCCATCTTATGCTTAGGTCTCATAAAGACAAGTAGAAGTAGGCAACAGACTTTAGAAAAAAAAAATGTGTCAGATCAATGTTTTCTTTGAGCTGGGAAAGGCCACATTTATTCAGTTTTCATTTCCAGTGGTTCTCTTTATTATTTGTAGTGCATTCTATTAAACCCCCCCCCCCCCGTGTCTTCAATCAGCCTTCCCCTCCCCCTCCTCCACCCCCATGATATCTATGCATGTGCACTGGGAATGGAACCCAAGAGACTTGAGCTCGTTCCAACCCCAGCACTTGTCGGGCTAGTTTTCTGCAGCTCTATCAGAGACATGGATTGGGGAACATGTTCTTAGCTCCCACACTCACTGTACAAGCAAGGAGAACAACTGTCCAGTGAGATGAGCTATTAGATGTGGGGGTGATGCCTGACAGGGGGGATATGACAGCCCTCCCCCTCCAAAGTGTCAGCTGGGCAGTTTAAAACTTGGACCTCTTGACACTTTGGCCACATGCCAGGGATGGTTGGTGCTCAACTGAATTTTATGGGTGGTTTGTCCCCCTGGCCTTGACTCTGGGCCCAGGGGTTAGGGGAGTGAGGCCATGGGGCCAGGGAAGCCCTTGGACTCAGCACATTGTGGAGAGGACAATGGGGCTAGCCAGGCAGCTGAGCAGCGCTTCTGTTGGACACAGCAGGAAAGGTACAAAGCAAAGGGCCCGTCAGCATTCAGCCAGCTCCTACCTCCCCTACAAGGGCCTCCTCTGGGGGACCTTTTCTCCCCTGTCCCTTTCTACCTCTTAAAACAGGACGGAGAGCTGGGGCCTGGCTGATTCTGAAAAGGCTAAGAAGGGCCAACAGTAGCCGAGACCTTGGGAGACATCTCAAACTTCCGAGATCATCCTCTGCTTCCAGGCATAGAGAGCTGTGGTCCATTGATCAGAGAACTCCAAGGCTGGCTTCTTTCATTTGAGACAAGCTTTTGAGCATTTCAGTTCAGTGGAGCCTCACAGAATTTTCAGTCTGCAGACGGGCCCATTTCCTCCTAAGAGAATCCCTAAAGCTGATACAGTAAATGGGTGTCTAGGTAGAACTTGTCCTATGCATGACACACCTACTCTCTACTCCTGACAAGCAGAGGTAGATTGCTTCTTGAATGGGCTGCCTGCCTGGAGGAGGACTTCAGACACCCAGTTAAATTTCAATTTCAGATCAACAATAAATGCATTAGGATAAAGAGGTCCCAGACTTACAATGTTTTTTTGTTGGTTTTTCAAGACAGAGTTTCTCTGTGTACTCTTGTCTTGGAACTCACTCTGTAGATTAGGCTGGCTTTGAACTCACAGAGACCCGCCTGCCTCTGCTTCCTGAGTGCTGGGATTAAAGGTGTGAGCCACCACGGCTGACTTTGAATTTCTGATCCTCCTACCTCCATTTCCCAAGGGCTGGGATGATAGGTACAAACAGCCATGTCTTGTTGGGAACCAATTCTGAACACTCTCTTTCTCACCAATACCCACTATTTGGCTGAACCTTTCAAATTACCTTCTCCAAAGTTCAGTGTTCCCCCACTTCTCCAGCCTTATTATATCAGTTACTACAAAGTGCCTGATAAGACAATAAGACAATTATTTAATTCTTTTAATAACACAAGAGGGTAAGTTTGAGCTTGAGCCCTCCAGTGATGATTCTGAGATGTAGGCTTTTCCCACCCTGTTCTACTGATGTCATTGTTGACTTCATTTTAAGGCTGGTTGCTTTCCTCATTGTTGGGTGTTTCCCAGTAGCAGCTGGGCTTGTGGCTTCATTGTACATGGTCACTTGGTGGGAGTGTTCTGGAGAGGAGGTGCAGAGACAGATAGACACAAAGAGAGACAGGGAGGCTTCTGTGGCTTTCTGAAGATCAAGGATTACCTTTCTCAGGAGCCCCAGCAATCCCCACTCCACGCCTTACAGGATAAGATCCGCCAAAGGTACAGACATCTGGCCACATTGGCTTCAAATCTTCCATCTCTTCGTTTGTTTTGAGACAGGGTCTCACAGTGTAGTCCTGCCTGGCCTGGAGCTTGCTGTGTAGACCAGGCTGGCCTCAGACTCACAGAGATCCACCTGCCTCTGTCTCCTGAGTGTTGGAACTAAAGGTGTGCTCCACCATAGCTGGCCAGTGTGTGGTTTTCTCATTTTGTAAAATGATTCATAAATTATATAAACATTACATATGATGTAATACATGTAAGTTCTGCAAATCACTTTCTTTGAACTTACATCCCTCCACACACACATATGTACATGAATTAACATTCTGTCTTTGAAATTCACTCATATTAACACATTTTGTGGCTTAGAATCTAGCCCTAGATAGTATATGGCAGTGTGAATTAACTGCAATGTGTAATCTTACTATCTTACTTGGTTTCTCCCACTTGTAATTCTCTGGCTCTCTAGTCTTGCCTTTTTTGTGTATGGTGCTGAGTGGTTGACCCAGGGCCTGGAACATAATAGATAAGCACTCTATTCTTTTTTTTTTTTTTTTTTTCCGAGACAGGGTTTCTCCATGTAGTTTTGGTACCTGTCCTGGATCTCGATCTGTAGACCAGGCTGGCCTCGAGCTCACAGAGATCCGCCTGGCTCTGCCTCCTGAGTGCTGGGATTAAAGGTGTGCATCACCACTGCCCGGCCTAGCACTCTATTATTGAGTTACACCCTGGCCACTATTCCTGCATTCTGAATTATGTGTGTGTTGGGTGTTCCTGTGCACGGTACAAACAAGCAAGCTGGAGGCCACATGTCCCTGTCTAGTGCCCCCTCTATTGTGTCCCTCCTCATTTATTTATTATTGTTGTTCTTTACCATCCCGTGGTCACATGGAGAGGTCAGAGGATGACTTTCAGTTCTTCTCTTCTCTCACAGTGGGTTCCGTGGCTCAGACTCAGACCGCCAGGCTTCCCAGCCATTGCTTTCGCCTGCTGAACCAGCTGGCTGGCCTTCCACTTCGGTTTTGTATATTTGCTCTTTCTTTCTTCTCTTTTTGAGACAGAGTCTCACCATGTAGCTCTGGCTGGCTTAGAATTCACTCTGTAGACCAAATTGGCCTCGAACTCACAGAGCTCTGCCTGCCTCTGCCTCCTGAGTGCTGGGATGAAAGGTTGCGCATTACTAAAACTGGCACCTCCTTACTTTTTGTGACACTCTTGCATTAAATGTGGAATTCATTAATTTGGCTAGCTGGTTGGCCGATGAGCTCTAGCAATCCACCTGTCTCTGTCCCTCACCTCCCCCACACACACTGGTTACAAACATGCACTGAAATGCCCAGGTTTGTTTTTTTTAAACATAGGTGCTAGGAATTTGAACTTAAATCCTCATGTACACAAGGCAAGCTTTGCATCCACTGAGATGTCTCCCTGGTTCTTTAGCTGTTTTTCCCCAGATGCATCTATTCCTCCATAACATCTCATTATTATACAGATTCAATTCCTTCTTTCAGGGATTTTGGTCATTTTAAATGATCTGTCTATCATGAATCAATCTGTCATCTCTCCATCCATCCTCTATTATTTTGTAGTGTTGGGGACCAAATGAAGGTCCTTACACATGCTAAACAAACATCCTACCATTGGTCCTCATTGGTCCCCAGCATTATTTTAAATCCACCTTTGTAGCTAGAGTTTTCCTGGTCCTGCCTGGCCCACAGTCAAGACAAATCTCTCTCACCCACCAGTCCCACAGCCACTCAGACCCAACCAAGTAAACACAGAGACTTATATTGCTTACAAACTGTATGGCCGTGGCAGGCTTCCTGCTAACTGTCCTTATATCTTAAATTAACCCATTTCTATTAATCTATACCTTGCCACGTGGCTCGTGGCTTACCGGCATCTTCACATGTTGCTTGTCATGGCAGCGGTTGGCAGTGTCTCTGACTCAGCCTTCCACTTCCCACAATTCTTCTCCTCCTTGTCCCGCCTATACTTCCTCCTGCCTGGCTACTGGCCAATCAGTGTTTTATTTATTAACCAATCAGAGCAACACATCTGACGTACAGAACATCCCACAGTATGCCTTCATTTGGAAACATCTTTTATTCTTGTCCCATTGACTGTAGTAGCTAGGTTATGAACTTTCCCATTCATTGCATGTCTCTCTCACTGTCATGACATTTGTGTCATATGTGAGGGAGGATCTCACCAGGTGGCTTAGGATGGCTTCAGACTCACAGGAATCCCCTTGCTTCAGCATCCCGAGTGCTAAGATTCCAGGTTTGAAGGACCAGGCCCAAATGACATTTGCTTCTTTGCCCATTTGTTTCTGTTGCTAGGTTTTGGAAATCTTTACGTGGAGCCCATTTTGGACTCCTGTATTTGATGGCTCCGCATCACAGCTGAACAGTTTTGATTAACTAACCTCTTGACCAGGCGTTCTCAGCAGGTCTGGAGTGTGCTCAGTGTCTCCACCTCTGACATTGGCTCAATGTTAGAACCCTGACCTTTTTTTCCCACAGACTCTGGGCAGATGCCTCGACCTTCTGCTGTGTTCCACAGCCCAGTGTGGTAGCGTTTCTGGAGTCAGTCTTATCTTCAGGACAGCCCTTTTGTGGTTGACTTTGAGCAGGAAATCTGGATCCAGCTTCCAGGTCTGAGGCCACATCTTTGCTCCCCAGAAGGGCATCACATTCCTGATTCTGATACCCCATGGGACTCTGGGCTTCAGCTCATGATAAGTTGAGTCCTGAGCATTGTCCTACGTAGAGGAGTTTTTTTGTTTGTTTGTTTTGTTTTGTTTTTTTTCCGTTTGCTTGACTTGAGAATATTTGAGACAGGGTCTCCCATTGTAGCCAGTTGACCTTGAACTCACAATCCTGCCTCTGTATCCTAAGTGTTGGGATTACAGGTGTGTACCACCACACCCACCTCCCACCAAGATATTTTAGATGTCCTTTTTATTTTAGATATAACAAAAGCACAACAGTTCACAAATTATGAACAAATAATTTGATGAGATGTTAGGAAATACACTGAGATCGGTTCATGGAACCTCCTCAGCATCCCCTGCTGCGACCTCCCCAGGTACTTCCAGTCACCCTCTATCCACTTAAAGCCAGCTCCTATTCCGTTCTGGCATTGTGGATTCTTTTCAGCCACCGGGATTCTGCATGCATGATGCATCCAGATTGGCTCTTCAGCATTGGCCTCCTTTCGCTCACAGCTGTGAGTGTGAGCTCTGCCATGTTGTTGCATGAAGCCAGGTTTTGTTTACTCTCAGTGCTGGGTGGTACCCTGGCCTGTAAAAGTGCTATTCTGGCCGGGCGGTGGTGGCGCACACCTTTAACCCCAGCACTCGGGAGGCAGAGGCAGGCAGATCTCTGAGTTCGAGGCCAGCCTGGGCTACCAAGTGAGTTCCAGGAATGGCGCAAAGCTACACAGAGAAACCCTGTCTCGAAAAACCAAAAAAAAAAAAAAAAAAAAAAGTGCTATCACTTAGGCCAGTGCTTATCAACCTTCCCGATGCTCAACCCTTTTGTACAGTTCAAGTTGTGGTGACTCCCAACCATAGAATTAGTTCATTGCTACTTTATAACTGTAATATTGTTACTGTTATGAATTGTAACATAAACATCTGACATGCAGGACATCTGATATGTGATCCCTGTCAAAGGGTCACTGGGTCCACCCAAAGGGGGTCTTGACCCACATGTTGAGAACCATTAACTTAGGCCCTTTCACTTTGCATCTCTCATTCACAGCATTGGTAAACCCCTCTCATCTGTGTTTCAGGTTCACAGAGGTATACATAGCTGTTTGGGAGATACACAGGATGGAATCACTGGGTGAGCAGTACATTCAATTTTAGTAGACACTAAACAGATTTTCAACATGTACCAGCTTTACATTTGCACTCACAGTGTGACATGGCTCTGAGGTCCATAGGTCACAGAGGATTCAGAACTAGGACACGTCTTGTTCTTCGTCTGCATTGAAAATTATTGCTATTTTTTTTTTCAGGATGGATGATTTAAGACTGATGTGAGGCCAGGCAAGATAGCGCACACCTGTAATCTCAGCACTTTGGGAGGCTGGGGCAGGAGGATTTTAAGTTCCAGATTAGCCTGTCTCAAAGGGAAAACAAAAATCTGTGTGGGCTGGGATGGTACATGCTTATCATCCCAGCCTGGAGGTAGAGGTCAGCCCGGCTACATGAGACCTTGACACAAAAACGAAACAAAAGAAAATATCTGTGAAGTCTTGTAAAGTCCTAGAATCTAGAGCTACATGTTGTAAGATACACATAACTGGACCAGATACAATCCATCCACCTGCAGTTTGGAATGAATATATCTATGGGTTAAATCAGATGGACAGTCACCCTGGAGGATCTGGCATATGAAGTCTTGTTTCTCTTAGGTATATTGTGTATGGCACTGGCTTACTGCTGGCAGGGGCTCATTGGCTGAATGGAATTCTAGAATTTTGGAATTTGTCCTGCTGACAAGGATCCTGCTGGCTATCCTCCTGATCTTCTGTCTCTGACCACCAGGGGGCGAACGTCTGGCTTCAGAACACGCATTTCCAGCCCATCCGGAAAGCAAGTTCCTTGGGGATGAGGGATCAGAAGCATAGGAAAGACTTTGCTAGAAGAAAAGATGGGAGTTTTCAAAGTGTGGTCCACAGGCTATGCAATTAAAATGCAGTCCTGCTTGTGATTTGAGGCCCAGAGAGTCAGACTCTCTGGGGATGGAGCCTGGGAATTCTATGTTAAGCAATGGCAATAGCCATTCCCTCTATCCCCAGGGCAGGACTGACTGTATTCAGACTACCTGGGCTCAACACTGGCTTTGGGCATGTTAACTACGTGATCTTCAGTAATTTAGTTAATCTACAATTCACTATTATCTTTCAGGCTGACACAAAATCACATCTAGCTCTTAGAATTGCTATGAGCAGTAAAGGAATCTATTTGCATAAAGAGTAGTACCTGGAAGCACCTATCTCCATAACACACACACATACACTACACACACACACACTACACACACACACACAAGACACATATACACATATACACACACATACACTACACATACATATACACACACGTATACACACATACACAAACACACACACACACACACACACACTAAAACCCAGAGCCTCACATGCTGAAAAAGTCCTCTACCATAGCACTAATTTACATCCATCGCAGCCCTATCTTAGCACTCATACCCTTCCTTCCTTCCTTCCTTCCTTCCTTCCTTCCTTCCTTCCTTCCTTCCTTTCCTTCCTTCCTTCTTTCCTTTCCTTCCCTCCCTCCTTCCCTCCCTCCTTCCCTCCCTCCTTATAGACAGGGTCTCACTGTATAGTCCTGGCTGTCCCAGAATTCACTATATAGACCAGGCTGTCCTTGAACTCACAGTGAGACATCTGCCCTGAGTGCTGGGATTAAAGATGCCGCGAGCCACCGTGTCCCACTTCTTGTTTTGTTTTTTAGATAAAGTCTCAGGTAAGCCTTGAATTCCTCATCCTTTTGCCTCCTGCTAGGATTGCAGATATGTGCCACCATGCCTGGCTACACTTCAGAAGGGAGGCAGGCAGACCTCTGTGAGTTGGAAACCACATTGGTCTATATAGTGTGTTCCAGGCCAGTCAGGACTATATAGTGAGTCCCTGTCTCAAAAGCAAAACAAATGTTTGGAGAAATTGGCTTGGCAATTGGCTGAGTTAGGATCCCAGTACCCATTGGGTGGTTCAATGGCACCCAACACCCTCTTCTGTCCTCTATCAGCACACATGTACACACACACACACACACACACACACACACACACACACACACAAATATTTTTAAAAGTCAGGGGTTGGGGAGAAAGCTGGGTGTGGTGGAGTATGCTTTAATCCAATCCTTCAGGAGACAGAGACCGGTGGATCTCTATGAGTTCAAGACCGGCCTGATCTACATAACAAGTTTCAGGACAGCCAGGGCTACATAGAGAAGCCCTGTCTCAAAAAAAAGCTAACCCCCATACATAAATGTCACTTTTACTGGAGGAAGTAGAAATACAAAGAATGTCAAAAATGAAGGTGTAAAGATAATTTTCATTCCTACTAGATTTTTCTTTGGTGGAGGACTTGAGAGAGGGCCTCACTATGTAGCCTAGGATGGTCTTGAACGTGCCGAAGTTCTCATGCCTCTGCCTCTCAAGTGCCTGACTCTAACCTATTTTTTAGGATGATAGCAGGGAAGGGCTGGCAAGATGGCTTAGCAGTTAAGAGCACGTGTACTGCTCTTGCAGAGAACCCAGGTTTGGTTTCCAGATCCCACATCAGGTTCCCAGCAACCACTTGCAACTCCAGCTCCAGGGGGACCCAACGCCTCTGATCCCTGAGGGTATCCACACTCATGTGCACATACCCACCCACAGACACATAGATAATTTAAAATGAAATAAATATATTGTGAAAGGAGAGGGCAGGGATGGCTGAAGGTGGCCTGGGGGCCTAAAGAGAGCATTTTCAAGTAGTGGGTAGACAGGGAGCTTGGTGGGCAGATGGGGAGAAGAGAAACAGGGTGAGGGGAGAGCTTAGGATGTGGCTCACCTGCCAGGGTTCTCCAGCAAGTAACTTGCTTTCCTGATAGGCTTTTTCTTTTCTTTTCTTTTCTTTTTTTCTTTTTTGAGGTGAGGAGAAGGTGGGGGGAAGGGGTTAGTGTCCTGTACCCTGCACTCCAAATATTTAAAATAATTTAACCTTAGCTAAAAATCATAATCATAGGCTAGAGAGCCAGCTCAGCAGTTGAGAGCACTGGCTACTCTTCCAGAGGACTAGGATTGGGTTCCCAGCATCACACAGTGGCTCACACCATCTTTAACTCCAGTTCTAGGGAAACATGCTCTCTGCTTCCTCAGGCACCAGGCATGCAAGTGATACACAGACATGCATGCACAAAAAACAGCCACGTATATATTTTTTTAAATTCTTAAATTATTGTTATAGTTTAATAACAACAGAATGTCAGGGGTAGAAGAGAAGAGGAAGACCTGTGGTATCCTTCTTCTCATTTAAAACAAAATAGAAAACTAGGAGGCCAGGTGGAGGCCTTCATGTCACCACACATTGGGAAGAAGTTGGTGAGGCTGTGGGTCTGACGCCTTCCAGCCCAGATCCCTGCCCTGGAGGCTGATTCCTTTCATACTTTGGAAAAGGAGAGAGACTTGTAATTGTTTTGTTGTTGTTGTTGTTGTTTTTAACTCTTTACTCTTTTAGGGGGTCCACCACCCACCTCCCAAATAATCACACATGGAGGCTTATTCTTTTTTATGAATGTGCAGCCTTAGCTTGGCTTATTTCTAGCCAGCTTTTCTTAAATTATCCCGTCTATCTTTTGCCTCTGGGGTTTTATCTTTCTCTGTTCTATATACCTTTCTTTACTTCTTATTCCGTGGCTTGCTGTGTAGCTGGGTGGCTGGGTGGCTGGGTGGCTGGGTGGCTGGGTGGCTGGGTGGCTGGGTGGCTGGCCCCTGGAGTCCTCCTCTCCTTCTTCTCTCTTGCTCCTCGAACCTCTCTTCCCAGATTTCTCCATTTATTCTCTCTGCCTGCAAGCCCCACCTATCCTTTCTCCTGCCTCACTATTGGTGTTCAGCTCTTTATTAGCCCAAGCAGGTGTTTTAGACAGGCAAAATAATGCAGCTTCACAGAGTTAAACAAATGCAACAGAAAAGAATGCAACACATCTTTACATCATTAAACAAATGTTCCACAGCATAAATGAATGTAACACATCTTAAAATAATACTCCACAGCAGAGACTTACGGGCTCTGAAGAAAATCCAGAGCATCTACTTCAGAGGAGCCAGAGGCACACAAGCTGGGGTATTTCTGGATGCCCAGTATGCCATTTCACTGTCTTTGAGTCCCTCAACTCTGCTTCTGGCTCCCTCCTGTATGGCTGCACTGGCTATCTTCTGGCTCCTTCCTCCCATTTGTAATGTAGGGGCTCACACTGAGCTTCTTACATCTGCCTGAGAGTCCTTCTCTGTCTCCTCTCTCAGCAAACAGTGTCACTGGTCAGGTCCACTCTCCATCTTTGCCTCCTGCTTCCCACAACTGTCAGTGCCTGTCAACCTGTCTCCTACTCTCTCCCCATTTCTCCCATCCCATTAACTGAGGCCTCTTTCACCAAAGGACCCATCACTTCATTCACCTGGCTGGAGCAGGCTTCTAACCAGACTCATGACTCTACACTCATCTCCAGTCTCCAGCAGCCCAGAGTATCAACGGAAGGTTGTTTGTACAACACGAAGCTGCTCAAAGATTAATCAGACCCTGAGCTTGGTGCAAAGAGGATGATGACAGTATGAGTTGACCTGAGCAAGGATGATACAGACAAGTACATCTTTGATCACAATGGTGCATGGTGAGGAGCACTGGGTAGGGGGAGCCGAGGGAGGTGTGAGTGTTGGAGAGGGAGATGCTACATGTGCTATGTTGAATGAGTTCATGTGAGCACACGAAAACGACCCTGTGCCATTTCAGTGTCTCCTGACTCCTCCTGTCATCTGGGCTGAATGTACTTATCTTGGGAAAACATCTGTGTACGTGTGTGTGAGGTAGGACAGGAATGACAGCTAAGATAACCAAGAAATCAGTGGTGTAAACCAGTTCGAACGAAGTTCACTTTTTCTCTTAATGAAGGTCCAATCTAAATGGTCTGCTGTCGCTTGTTTGATAGGGTTTTTTGGGGGGATTGGTATTTAGAAACTAACTAACTAACTAACTAACTAACTAACTAACTAACAGGGCTGGAGAGACGGCTCAGTGGTTAAGAGCACTTGCTGCTCTTGCCGAGGATCTGAGTTTGGTTCTGAGAATGTACAAGGTGACTCACAGCAGTCTAACGCCACTTCCAGGACATCTGACACATCTTTGGCCTTTGGGCACTATCTGCACATAGGCCTTCATATAGGTGCAGGCAAACAGCCATAGACATACCTTTTTAACCTTTTTTACTGTGCATTGCTGTTTTGCCTGCATATATGTCTGTGAAGGTGCCAGATGCCCTAGGACTGGAGCTACAGACAGTTATGAGCTGCCTTATAGGTGCTGGGAATTGAACCTCACCCCACCTCCCAAAAAAATAAAAGAGAAACTGGTGTGCATCTGGAATCCAGCACTCAAGAGGCAGAGACAGGAAGATTGCAAGTTCAAGACTGGCCTGAGTTACGTAGTGAAACCCTGTTTTAAGAATGGAGTGGGGGAGGGGGGCTGGAGAGATGGCTCAGTGGTTAAGAGCACTGCTTGTTCTTCCAAAGGTCCTGAGTTCAATTCCCAGCA
>CABHPP010147616.1:49044-74329 GCA_902168425.1 Peromyscus attwateri | reverse complement strand
CTCTCTCTCTCTCTCTCTCTCTCTGTGTGTGTGTGTGTGTGTAGGTGAGAGAACAGCTAGCCAGAATCAAGTCTCTCCTTTTACCATGCGAGTCCTGGGAGTTGAACTCAGGTTGTCAGGCTTGGCAGCAGATGCTTTGACCTCCCCAGCCATCTTGTTATTCCTTGGCAATGCCACCATTTTCTCTCAAGCAATGCTTTCTCTTTTCATCAGCATGTAGTCCTAGTGATTGGTTGAACTGTTTTATCACTGGGTAGTACAGACCTCCATGTTCTGCCTCATAGTGGGAGCTTCAAAGATACAGTAGCATTTTCTACTCCATCTTGACTCTATACAATTCTTTCTGTTAACTTTTCAAACTTAGCATACAAAATAAGGGTTCTATCATGGCGTTTTTGTAAATGAACGTCATTACGTTTGTCCTTCTCTATCTCCCTCTCCCACTGCCCTCCCTCATCTGCCCTGCCTCCTCCATGCTGGTCCCCTTCATCCCCTTAGGTAGTCCTCTCATACTCTGATGTCATATGGATACCGTTACTCTCTCTTTCCCATCACTTCCCTATTAGATATGATAACAGAAGTGCTAATGAACCAGCAGCTGTGAGGCTGGAAAGGAAGCGACACCCACGTCCCTTCAGATGCGGTTTCTCAGGAGAAAGGGCCCTGAGACATGGTAGGAAGAGCACTACACAGAAACAACTCAGTGTGTGGAAGTCTCAACATGACGGGGCCCTAGAAGGAAGAAGAGCCTTTTTAAACATGGAGAGAGAGAATGAGCATGGGAGGGAGAGAGAGCCAGCCAGCCAGTGAAACTAGGTGGTAGGGCAGGAAATAGCTTTTCAGAATGAATCAGTCCCCAGAACAGACCCCAAGAAAAAGGAAAAATCAGACTTTTAGAAGTTTCAGGGACTGGCAAAAGGTTTCACATCATGATTTAGTTAACATAGTGTGTGACAAAGAGGACAGGAGAGCCAGGTCCTTCCGTAAACTGAGAGCTGTTAGGAGAGCACAGACTGCTGCTTCTGCCCGTCCTAGAGAGCTGACGGAGGCACCCCAGACTCCAGCCGTGGGCCTGACCTAAAGGTGCAGGTCTGTGTCCTCAAACTCCTTTCTCATGCTCCCCTTTCTCCTTTTTTGACTTCCTCACACTCAACACAAATTTAAGTCTAAATTTTGTGTTCTGTCCAATTCTAAATAATCACTTTTGCAAGATATATGGCTTCAACTCAGGTAGATAAGTTGGGACTCTGGTTGCAAGCAAAAACTGTTTTGTTTTTTTAAAAGTTAAAGAAAAAAATGGAGTTTAGTGGAGGAGTATGAGATGCATGCAACAGCTGAGGGAAAGGAGGAAGAACAGGCGGAGAGAAGCCAAGCAGATTTGGACATCTGGTCAACAAATGTGGTCCTCAATACAGCAGGTTCAGCTCCAGGTGGCCTGATCGGTTCTTTAATGGGGCCTTAATCAGACTTCCATTACTACAGTGGGAACTTAGAATGAAAAGGGATTTCTTCAGCAGTGTTGGAGGTTAAAGTTCCAAGCAGCAGCTCTGGTGAGGGCCCCTTCATGGCCACATCACTTTATGGCACACATGGGAAGCAATGTGAGGTCATGTGACCAATGCAAAGGACCCGGTGAGTTTGAGGTTAACAAGAGACTGTCTCAAAAGGCAAGGTGGATGATAAGGACACTCAAAATTGTCCTCTAGTCTACACACACACACACACACACACACACACACACACACACACACACATGCATGGACAGGTACACCCACGTACACCTCCACTGTATTTCCTCCCCAGCTCCCCATACACACTCTCCCCAAAACTGAGTGTATTGAACTTTTTTGTTTGTTTTGGTTTTGGTTTCTCTAGACAGGGTTTCTCTTTGTAGCCCTGGCCATCCTAGAACTCACTTTGAGGCTGGCTTTGAACTCACAATCTACCTGCCTCTGCTTCCCTAGTGCTGGGATTAAAGTTGTGCATCACCATGCCCAGCTCAAACCAATGTTTTTGTTTGTTTGTTTTGAGCCAGGGTCTGACTATGTAGCTCTAGCTGTACTCGGGACTCACTCTGTAGACCATGCTGGCTTCAAATTCACAGAGATCCACTTGCCTCTGCCTCCAGAGTGCTGGGATTAAAGCCATGTTCCACCAGGTCTAGCTGAGTGTATTTCACTTTTTAGTACAATCTATAATTTTTATCATGTTTAATTGGATTTGTAACCGGAAATAAGAACCAATTAAAATTGTACATAAAATCAGTCTTAATTGCTATTTTTATAAGTACAATGATAAGAGTTATAAATTGCTTAATGCCAGAAACAGCTGGAAATGGAAATGTACTGGAAGGATGAGAAACTTCTGAAAGGACAAGTAAATAGGTAAATAGGAAGGATTTTATTTTTTATTGATTTAAGACATGATGGATTAAAGCAAAAATTAAAACACATTGCATCATATTTTAGAGCAGCAGTTCTCAACCTGTGTATCAGATATTATGCATATCAGATATTTATATTACAATTCACAACAGTAGCAGAACCACACTTATGAAGTAGCAAGGAAATAATTTCATGGTTGGGGTCACCACAACAAGAGGAACTGTATTAAAGGATCATAGCGTTAGGAAGGTTGAGAACTACTGCTCTAGAGAGTATTGTATATGTAAATGAGGTATGTATAGTAACACAAAAGGTAGGAAATAAAAGAAACATTTTGTTGAAAAGTTTTTAAATTTTGGACTCAGTAGTGGGGAATGGAAGACACCAAGGAACTAATGCCTTCCAGACACAAGACTAATGCACGCATGAACTCTGAGACTGTTGCAGCATGCACAGAAATAAGCCAGATGAGGTCCCAGTGCTGGGGGAGGAGGTGAACACAAGCCCCACCCCTAACCCAGATCTATTGTTGTCAGCCACTCGTAAAGGAAAAATTGGTTTTCTCTAGGGAGCCTAGCTGGGTATACAAACCACACTTGGGAGGCCCGGGGCCCAGCAGTATGGCCAACACAAAACAAACTTCATGATAGTTTTGGAGATGTTTTGTCTCATATTGCTTTTTGGGGCTTAAAATTTTTTTAACTTGTCTTTTGCTTGTCTATTATGGTTTCCGATTTTATTTTTATGGGTTTTGTGTATATACATGCGTGTGTGTCTGCATATGTTTCCTTTTTTTAAATTCTATGTTTATTTGTTTGTTTGTTTATAATGGCCTGTTAGTTTTCTAGGGAGAGAGAGAAAGAAAGTGTTCAGTTGGATGGGTGGGGAGGTGGGGAGGATCTGGAAAGAGACAGGGGAAGGAAACTGTGATCAGAATATACTATATGAAAAATATTATTTTATAATAAAGATTAAAAATTTGGCTGGAGAGATGAATCGGTTTGAGTTCCAGAACTTACATAAGGAATCCATGTGTGACAGACACCTGTAATCCGAGTAGTGGGGAGGCAGACAAGTAGATCTCTGGGGCTTGCTGATTAGCCAGCCCTAGTCTGCTTTCAGGGAGATCCAGACCAACAAGAGACCCTATCTTAAAATAACAACAACAACAACAACAACAACAAACCGGAGCGGCACCTCCACCCCAGCCATGCGGCTGAGTAGGCAGAACTCAACCTAATGCAGCCTGGGGTTTTTAGCTCCAGCCCATAAGAGGAGTCCAGCAACACTTCTACACTAATGAGGAGCCTACCTGGCACTATTATGATCTATTTGTGATGAGGAAGCAGGGTCCTGCCCAGTGCCATGACAACTGAATGGGACAAAGAGATCCACACGCAGGCCTGGGGCAGTCTGCCTCAGGCTCCACTAGCACCTTAGGGCACCAGGCAGACTGGCATTATTATGGTGAGCAAATATATATTGTGGTATGGGAGAAAGAGAGAGACAGAATGGTTCATGTCCTGTGGACAGAAGCATATCTGAAGAGATGAGAGAGGTGAGGAGCAGTCTGAGGTGGGTGGCTTCATTGCCACCCAGGGCCATGGTGATGTCTGGGCCTGGGCTGTTGCTGGGGCCTATATCTGGGTTCATGGCTCTGATGCAGCCAAGGTCTCTGTTGGTGTCTGTGGCTTCTGATACCACCAAAGGCAGAGAGGATAAGGCTCCACAGAGTTGGCCCCACCCCTCATTGCTGCCCCTCACCAGCTGAAGCACTCAGGAGAGAGGGTCTTACACCTCACCTGGGCAGTGTTAGGACCACGTCATGAGCCCCCCAGAGACCATCAGGAGTCCAAGTTCTTATGCAAAAGCAAAGAGCCTTTATTGCAAGCTCGAGCTTAGGCTGTCTGTCTGTTCTGACACCGCGGTTAGATCAGGGAGAGCCTTGAGCTCAGTTGAGGCGGGGTTTTTAAGGAGTAAGGGATGGGGGAAGAGGGGAGGAGATTCTGGATTCAGATGGGAGTTGAACTCCTGATTGGGCAGGAGTGAGGTAACAGAAGTTTTGTTAAATGGTGATTGGTACTGGCATTGCTGCAAGGAAATTGGCAATCTGTATGCAGATTGTGTAAGCTGTCCTTAATGTTCTGGAACATTTAGTACTTGTCTCAATTCTGATTGGTCCCCCGCAGGGTACAGTTTGTGGCTTTTCCTGGTTATTGTAATGATGAGGCCTAGTTGCAGTATTGTTATCTTCAGCCGGTTGTGGCTGCACTAATGTTGAGTTAGGGCTCTTCAGCCGCACAACAGAGCTGACTGTTGGCAGAGACATGGGTGAGCTGGCCCTGAGGGCATGGAATGGAGGGCAGGTCGTGTCCCTCTCATATGTCAGGTATTGGCATGGGCAAGAGAAAGATGCCCTCCTCCCTCTTCCCTGCTGCTTCCAGCGAGTGAGGGAGCTGACCCTCCCCTTACCACCTGCAACACTCATGAAAGCGGGCCCTGCATCTCATCTGGGCAGCACAGTGGAGCTGACCCTGTTTACAGGGCACAGGCGAGCAGGCCCCAAGAACATGAGCATGAGAGATATGGCCCTGCCTCTCATCTGCCATATGGTGGCATGGGCGGGGAAGAGATGCCTTCCTCCCCCCATGCCTGAGTGCGTGAGAGAGCTGGCCCTGCCCCCACCAACTGCAGCACTCGGGAGAGCAGGCCCTGCACCTCGCCTGGGCAGCACAGTAGAGCCAACTTTGTTGGTGGAGGTGTGGATGAGCCCTGAAGTTGGGAATGTGTGAGAGTTGTCCCCACTACTCACCTGTCATGCAGTGGTGTGGACAGGGAAGAGATGTCCCCCCTTACCTATTGCTGCCTGCAATATGCAAGGAAGCTGACCCTCCTACTTACCAGCTGCAGCATTCGGAAAAGTGGCTGTGCACCTAGCCTGGGCCACACAGCAGAGCTGACCCTATTGGTGGAGTACAGGTGAATTTTCCCCCTAGAACGTGAGCATGGGAGATTTGGCCCTGTCTCTCATCTACCATATGGTCGTGTGGGTGGGGGAGAGATGACACCCCCCCTCGCTGCCTGCTCTTGTGGTGGGTAGGAGAGCTGGCTCTGAGATCATAAGAGGGGAGAGCTGTTTCTGCCTCTCACCAGCTGCAGCACTCAGGAGAGTGGCCCCTGTAATTCCCATGGGAAACACAGTAGAGCTGGCCCTGATTGTCCAGATGTGGGAGATCTGACCCTGAGGGCGAGAAAGCCGGAGAAGTGGCCCCGCTCCACTCCTTGCTCATCACTGCAGGAGGTGAACTAGCCAGGGCAATGTTGGAGAGCTCACCCTGGTGCTGAGGACAGGGAGAACAGGAGGGCTGACCAACCCTGCAACTACCTAGACCCAGAACCAGGGTTAGGGGCTGGCCCACCCCGACATCCACCCCATCTATGATCTACAGGAACATGTGAAGGGGCTGGTCCTGAAGACCCAAAGCTGCAGGATCTCTACAACACAGGGCAACAACAGGATATCCAAGAGAAGTCCCAGTGAGGGCCCAGCATCAACAGTGTAGCAGAAACCAGAGTCCTCGAACCAGACCAATGACTCTTTGCAAAGAACACTTGGAAGTAAAGATAAATGGATAAAAGGGTTTACTGAGTGACTCACTGTGTCACACTACAGCTTCCATGATGGAATTTTTCCTTTTAAATTTTATTTTATTTTGGAGGGGAGGTTGCAAGGGCAGAGGAAACGAAAGGATGGGGAAATGAATGGGATGGAGATGCATGATGTGAAAGACACAAAGAATAAATAAAAAGAAAATTAAAACAGACAAACAAAGTAAACAAAAAACAAAAGCAAAGGAAAACAAAATCCAGGTGTGTGATACCTGAGGAACAACTCCTAAGACTCCCGTTTTCAGTCAGAAAGGAAGAGCACCACGGGTGATGTGCTCTTGTAATTTCAGGGATACATGGTCTCAGTGTGGCATATGTTTGTGATGTTAACCTTGAAGTACTGGTTAATGTAATACCTTTCGTGATCCTCTGGTATTTTCTCTTTTCATAGTCTGTTTACTGGAAGCAAAACCACAAAGTCTAATATGTATTGCTGTGGGATGTCTTTCCATACACTGTGAATATTGTTGCTCTGATTTGTTGATAAATAAAGCCATTTGGTCTATGGCAAGTCAGGTTATAGCAAGGCGGGAAATTGAAGAGAGACAGGAAAAGGAGAGGCAGAGGAGAGAGACGCCAGCCACTGCCAGAAGAAGCAAGATGTGGAAGAACCAGTAAAGCCATGGAACACATGGCAAAGACATAGATTAATAGAAATGGGTTCATTTAAGATATAAGAGCTAGCTAGCAAGAGGCCTGCCATAGGCCATGCAATTGGTAATTAATATTAAGCCTCTGAATGATTATTTTATAAGTGGCTGAGGGACTGTGGGCTGGGCAGGACTGGGGGAACCTTCCGGCTACAACGTATTGAAGAAGAGAAATTAAAATTCACCTCTTACTGGAATAAACATCAAATAATTCATGGATATATTGAAGAAACAGCTGGATTAGTAACAAATATGTTGAGGTACATATTCAGTGCTATACATATGTCCTGTTTCTTAGTAACAGTGTTCACCTGTTGGTCTTGTAACATGAATTATTATTGTGGTTTTTGATTAGTGATATTCCATTTTTATTTTCCTTTCTTCATTTATTACTTGAAATTCTTTAAAATTATTATATTTATTTATTTTGTGTGTAAGGGGTGTATCACAGGTGCACATGTGGAGGTCAGGGGACAATTTGGAGGAGTTCTTTCTCTCCTTCCACTATGTGGGTTCTAAGGACCAAACTCAGGTCATCAGGCTTGGTGGCAAGTGCCTTTCCCCATTGAGCTATCTTGCTGGCCTTTGAAATTCTCTGTAAAGATTTACCACCAAATTACCTTCATTTATTTGGATCAGTATGTACTCAAGGGTGTCTATTTTATCTTTTGGTGTGTATTTCAACAGCATGACCTTTTATCTTGTTCACTTTGGATGTGGACTAGGGTCTCAGTCTCTCACTGTTTCCCCCTTTCCTCCCTCCTCCTTCCTTCCTTTGTAGTGCTCCCTTTCTCTCTTCCTCCCTTCATTTCTGAGCCTAGACACTGCACCCAACTCATCTTGTCTTGTATTTTCCCTGCCCATGATCAAATAGTTAGTATTTGCAAATACAATGATATATACTTACAAACATCTTGTTGCTACCAGACATGCTTCTAGACCCTTTCAATGGGCAGTGCAAAAGAATTAAAGGTAGATATATTAAACCAACTATGTATACTTCGTATGTGTTGGGCATTCCCAAAAGTATCTACATTCAGTGCTTTGCTAGAGATACTTGTAAAACTCAGAAGTCACCATCCCCATGATTAGAAAGCAAAATAAGCAAAGAGAAAAATCATCTTGAAATGAAGCCTGGAGAAAGTTAGTGGAAAACTTCTCCCGGGAGTTGGCCACAGAATGCAGAGCTGATTGCTCCAGCAATGCACCCTAACCACAGTAACATTCACTGTGCTGTCTGTGAGGGAAGTTTGCCTGAGCCTAGAAATGCAGAGTTCTGATTGGGAGTCAGTCATGCACACTCACAGAGCAAGTGGTTTCTAAAGTTCCACATCTGTGAAAGGAAAGCATTTAGCATAAACCACACTGATTGCACAGATTACCTTGATTGCACACGTCATTTCAACAAAGTACTGCAGGACTTCAAATTTCCCAATATGCAAAGTGCTCATCAGGTCATTGCAGGGACTCAAACTTGAGGAGCAAGCCATGGAAGTGGACCTTCTGGAACAGGAAGGGCTTGAGCGACAGTCCTTCCGAGCTAATCCTTCATTGCACATCCATCCAGACATACTTATTTCATGTAATCATCAATGCATTAACCATGAGCTCATATTTCTGGCTAATACAAGATCTATTCTGCACTCTCATTGCTTCCTTCTCTGACAGTGAGACACAGTGTTCCTGTCACCTACAATGTATTCACTTGTTAACTCTACTATATATGTAAAGTAGTTTTGAAATTACCGCATGTGCTCCTGTGAAAAACAGCAACTAGGGAACTGTTTTT
Source organism: Peromyscus attwateri (assembly GCA_902168425.1). NCBI lineage: Eukaryota > Metazoa > Chordata > Mammalia > Rodentia > Cricetidae > Peromyscus > Peromyscus attwateri. Next base: position 65,837 of record CABHPP010147616.1, on the reverse strand, counting down.
ATTACAGTCGCTTCTGTCGTCTCAGCCTTGTAGACTCCCACTGCAGCTCTGTTCTGTAGTCCCTTAGTTCAGCTCCTTTCTTCTAGAGCTGCTGTAGCCAAGTTATATCTTTATAATCCAGTTGGATTCTTTCCTTATAGTCTGTATTATATCTTAGAATTCTCCAAAAATATTGATTGAATTTTAAATACTAGCCCACAGTAATGTTACCCCCATGTTACACAGTTTGGTGGCTTTTGCAAATGTGTAAACCACCCAGTTTGGTTGTATCGCCCTAAGGCTCCCTTTCTTGTCACTCTGTAATCAGATGCTTTCCCTTCTTCAGTCCTCTGGCAACTGCTGACTCGTTCCCCATGCTTGTAGTTTCATATTTTCCAGAATGTCATATAAATGGAGTCGTAAAGCATAGTAGTTTTCTCAGTCTGTCTGGCTCTTTCATCTAGCAAAATGCATGTAAGATTAATGTATCTCGCCACAAGAGTCAATTCCGTGTTCCCTTTTATTGAGCAGTATTTCGTGTTCTGAATGTGTTGTGTTTATCCATTGGCTGAAGAATGCTGTTCAGTTTTTAGAGATTATTCATAAAGTGTGGGAGCCCACAAAACTTCCTAGTGAGATCTGAGCTTGCTTTACACAGCAGGGCTGCATTAGGGGATGGCTTGACCATATGCATGGTCACTAGGTACCTGGGATGCTCTGCACTTGGCTGTGCTGGAGGGGGGGGTCTTTTGCTCCACCCCTTGGCATTCCTTTAAAAGCCCTTTAGTAGATCCAGAAGAGGCCAGTGGATAAGGACCCAGGCCCACCTGTGGAGGCTATCCTGTGTTTCTAACTGTCTCTCTCCTCTATATTTCAATCTAAATCTCTTATCCCTCACTCCTCAAGAGTCCCGGGGTAAATAAATGTCGGAGCTGGTCTCCTACAATAGAGCTATAGATGTTTGTGTATAAACTTGGTTGTGAGCACTAGTTTTCATTTCTGTTGAAAATATAAGTGGAATTATTGGGTCCTGTGCTCAGAAGGAACTGTCCAGATGTTTACCAAAGTGGCTGTGAAGACTTGCATGTCAGCTGTGAATGAGCACCGAGTCTGCATTCTTATTGGCATATCTAATACCTGAATATTTTATTTCGGCTATTCTGTTGTTAGTTTATGTCAACTTGACACAAGCTAGAGTCATCTGAGAAGAGGGAATCTCAATTGAGAAAATGCTCCCATCAGATTAGCATGTTGGCAAGCCTGTGTGGGGCATTTTCTTAATGATTTTTGTGGAAGGACCCAACACACTAGGGCAGTGCCATCCCTGGGCAGGTCTAATCCCTGGGTGTATAAGAAAGCAAACAGTAAGCCAGAAACAGCGCTCCTCCACGGTCTCTGCTGTAGTTCCTGCCTCCAGGTTCCTGCCGCCAGGCTCCTGACTTCCTTCAGGATAGACTACAACTGTGAGCTGAGGTTAACCCTTTCCTCCCCACCTTGCTTTTACTCATGGCATTTTATCACAGAGACACAACTAACACCCTGCATTTTTGATAATGAAGGTGCTGCTTCTTTTGATATAGCTGCTGGATTTGAAGTGTCTGCTCACATCTGCATTTACATTCTTATTCAGCTGTTCTCTTATTGTTCATAAGACCCCTGGATCAGATTTGTTCTTTAAACTCTCTCTTAGTTTGTAGCTTATTCTTTAAGTCTTAATTGTATTTTGAACTTATCCTTCTCCCCCACCCCCTTTGCAAATGGTGCTACAGATTTGAATATGGGGCCGTATGTATGCCAGACAAGCACTGTACCATTCACATATATCTCTAGCTCAAGCGATTTTTGATAAAGTTCAATTTATTAGTTTGTTTGGCAAGTGTGTTTGTGTTTGTGTGCACAGGAATGTGTGTATGTATGTGCGTGTGGACATGTGGGCAGATGTCAGAAGTTAACCCTGGCTGTCAGGCCTCAGAATCTATTTACCTTGGTTTTTGAGATGTTATCTCTCACCGACCTTAAGCTAGACTACCTGGCTAGAGGTATGCTTATCTCCACCTTCCCAGCCCTGGGATTTCAAGAGCACACCACTATGCTACTATGCTTTTTAAATTTTTTAATTTTTAATTTTTTAAACTTTCTTTTTGTTTATTCTTTGTGTCTTTCACATCATGCATCTCAATCCCATTCATTTCCCTTTCCCTGTGTATCCACCCTCTGCCCTTGGCAGCCACGCTCCCTGATAAAATTTAAGAAAAAATAAAAAAGAGGAAAAAAAAGGGAAAAGAAATCTCATCATGGAGGTTGTAGTGTGACACAGTGAGTCACACAGAAACCCCTTTGTCCATGTATCTTTACTTGCAAGTGTTTATTGCAAAGAGTCGTTGGTCTGGCTTGAGGCCTCTGATTTCTGCTACACTTTTGATGCTGGGCCTTCACTGGGACTCCTCTTGGATATCCTGTTGTTGCCCTGTGTTGTGGAGATCCTGCAGCTTTGGGTCTGCAGGGCCAGTTTTTTCACATGCTCCAGCAGATCACAGATGGGGTGGACACTGGGTGTGGGCCAGCCCCTAACCCTGGTTCTGGGCTTGGGTACTTGCAGGGTTGGTCAGCCCACCCACTCTCCCTTGTCCTCACCACTAGGGTGAGCTCTCCAGCATTGCCCTGGCAAGTTCACCCCTTGCAGTGATGAGCAGGGATTGAGGCCACTCTCCTGCTCTCATATCCTCAGGATCAGTTATCCCATACCTGCACCTTTCAGGGCCAGCTCTACTGTGTGTTATCCAGGTGTGGCTCAGGGGCCACTCTCCTGAGAACCACAGCAGATGAGGGGCAGGATTAGCTCTCCCACCCGCCTCAGGCATTGATGGGGGGGGGGCATCTCCCTTTCATCCATGCCACCATATGACAGGTGAATAATGATAGGACAGCTCTTCCATGATCACCACATTGGGGCTGGCTCGCCCACACCTCTGCCAGTGGGGTTGGTTCTACTGTACTGCCCAGGTGAGGTGCAGGGCCTGCCAATCAGGCAGGGCAGCTCTTCCATCCTTCTAACCTCAGGACCAGCTTTCTCACCTGCCTCAGGCATTGATGGGTGTGTGTGTGTGTGTGTGCAGGAGAGGGCATCTCTCCCCAGCCCATGCCACCTCATGACAGATGAGCAATGGGGACAGTTCTCCCATGCTCACAACTTCAGGGCTGGCTCACCCACACCTCTGCCAACAGGATTGGCTCTATTGTGCTGCCCAGGCAAGGTGCAGGGCCTGCTCTCCCAAGTGTTGCAGCTGGTGCTATGCCTTTTTAAAAATGTGGGTGCTGGGTTAAAACTCAGTCCTTTATACTTGTATGGCAAGCACTCACTGACTGAGCCATCCTCTCAGCCCTGTTAATTTATCCTTACATGTGTTGTGTTCTCGGTGTCAGAGTTAGGAACCTTTGCCCAAGTCAGGATCACAGAGATTTCTTCATATGTGTGTGTGCATACATATACCTGTATGTTTATGCATATACTTTTTTGTCTACTATTGGAGAATGAATCTAGGACCTTGTGTTTGCTGGATAAACACTGTACCACTAAACTTTGCCCTTATTCCTTTTTAATTTTGAGATAGTCTCACTAAGTTGCAGGCCTTAACTTATTATGTAGCCCAAGTAGTCCTTGAACTTATTGTTTAGATTTTTTGTTTGTTTTGATTTTTTTTTTGAGACAGGGTTTCTCTGTGTAGCCCTGGTTGTCCTGGAACTCACTCTGTAGATCAGGCTAGCCTCAAACACAGAGATTCACCTGCCTCTGCCTCCTGAGTGCTGGGATTAAAGGCATGCAATACCACCATCCAGCTTTATTTTTGATCATTTATTTATGTCTATGTGCACATGTGTTTGTGTGCATGTATGACCACACGAGTGAAGGTGCCTCCAGGGGATGTGATGCCAGAAGAGGGCATCACATCCCCTGGAGCTGAAGTTTACAGGTCCTTGTGAGAGGACATAGGTACCGGGAGCTGAACCATCGCACCCTGGAGGAGCACAGCGCCCTGGAGGAGCAGTGTGAACTTAACTACCGAGCTGCCTCTGTTTACCCTAGGCCTTGAGCTGTGATCCTTATGCCTCAGCTTCCCAAGTAGTTGGGATTACTGTGCCTGGCTAGATTTTCTCATGTGCTTTTTCTGGAAGTGTTTCAGTACTGTGTTTTCCATTTTGTTCTGTAATGCAGCTTTCTGTATCCTCCCTCCCTCCCTCCCTCCTTCATTCCCTCCCTCTCTCCCTCCCCCTCTATTTTTTGTTTACTGTGAAGGGTATGGATACAAACTCAATCTAAGCAGATGGATATTCAGTTATTCTTCGTCTACTGGAAAGAATCTGCTTCCTCCACCGTGTGCCATTAACCTTTGCTCATCAGTCAGATCCATATGTAGACATGTTTCTGGGCTCACAGTTATGCTCCTGATCTATACTATTATCTTCTTTTGCCAATACTATTTTAATTTAATTGCTGTAGTTCTAGAATAATCCATGAAGCCAGCTAGTATCAGCCTTTCAACTTTGCTCTTCTTTATCAAACTTGTTTTGACTATAAGAAGTTAGTTTTAAGAATCAGTTTAAGGAGAACTGATATATTAATAATATTGAGACTGACCATCCATTAACAAAAGATATTCTTAGTTTACTCAGGTCTTAATTTTATGGTAGAAATATTCTGGAGATCTCAGTGTACAAGTTTTTGATATCTCTTTAGATTTATCTCTAAATATTTAGTGATTTAAAATTTTCCTCTTGACTATTGCTCCTAGTTTATAGAGTTTTAAAAAACCTTTATTTATTTATTTTATATGTATGGGTATTTTGTATGCATGTATGTTTGTGGATTATGTGCATGCCCAATGCCAGAAGAGATGAGGAGAGGACAATGGATCCCACGGAACTGGAGTTGATGATGTTTGTGAGCCACCATGTGAGTGCTGGGAATTGAACCTAGATCCTTTTGAAGAACAACCAGTGCTCTCAATAGCTGAGCCGTCTCTCCAGCCCCCTATAGAAAAATTTCATTAAAACTTTATTATAAAGCCGGGCAGTGGTGGTGCATGCCTTTAATCCCAGCACTCAGGAGGCAGAGGCATGCGGGTCTCTGTGAGTTTGAGGCCAGCCTGGGCTACAGAGTGAGTTCCAGGACAGCCAAGACTACACAGAGAAACCCTGTCTTGAAAAACAAACAAACAAACAAAAAACAGAAAAAACCCAAACAACAACAAAACTTTATTATAAAGAACTTTCAAATAAAAAAAAGTCACACACCAAAATTAGCCAGACCTGAAGTCTGTATATCTCAATCAACTCTGATACAGCAAGAATAGCCATTTTGAATAGAAATTTAATTAATTTTGTATCATTCCACCTTGCTAAAAAATTCACTAGAAATTTGTAAAATCACCTGAAAGAATAGTAAGACAGCAGTTAAAGAATTTAAATGAAGGCAATCTGTGTTAGTGGGTAAGGACACTTCCAGGAGCCGTAACTTTGTTGGGAAACAAAACAAAACAAAACACTACCAGGTTGGGCTTCCTCCCAGTGAATTAACATTGCCATTGCTGTTAGTTGCATGCAAAGACTAAATGGTAAGTCCCTATTATTGAACACATCACATACTTTTGCTACAGGACATGGAGAAACCTGTCTGGGAATGGTGTCTTAGTTAGGGTTTCTATCGTTGTGAAGAGACACCATGACCACAGCAACTCTTATAAAAGAAAACATTTAATTGGGGTGGCTTGCATCTTCAGAGGTTTAGTCCATTATCATCATGGTGAGACATGGTTACATACAGGCAGACATGGTGCTGGAGAAGGAGCTGGGAGTCCTACATCTTGACCTGCAGGCAACAGGGCGTGGCTTGAGCATGTTTGAGACCTCAAAGCCTGCCTCCACAGTGACACACTTCCTCCAACAAGACCACACCTGCTCCAACAAAGCCACACCTCCTAATAGTGCCACTCCCTTTGGGGGGCCATTTTCTTTCAAACCACCACAAATGGGATTAAAGTTTCCTCTTCTGCTGGCTACCTGTTGTAATGCCAGAAAGTACCATGCAGTGTTAGGAGAAAACTTTCACATGCTGGAGAAGATGTGCCTGCTGGTGTGATAGTGTACAACTGTTGTAGGGTAACTCAAGGTGGGTTCTCAGCCCCATGTTGGGAACTCTACAACTGCCTGAAAATTCAGCTCTGACGTCCTCCTTTGGCTTCCATGGTTACACACACACATGCATACAGTTTTTAAAAAGTCTTTAATATTTCATACTTGACAATTTGTAGATAATGTGCCATGGTGAAATCCCCCCCCCTCTCTTTTTCCGAGACAGGGTTTCTCTGTGTAGCTTTGTGCCTTTCCTGGATTTCGCTCTGTAGACCAGGCTGGCCTCAAACTCACAGAGATCTGCCTGTCTCTGCCTCCCGAGTGCTGGGATTAAAGGCGTGCGCCACCACCGCCTGGCCCATGGTGAAATCTTTTGATTGAGTCTGGTTGGATGCTTTTGAGCATCCAGGTACCTAAATATTCCCTGTCTTTCTCTAGGCTTGGAAATCACTCATTATTTACTTAAATAAAATTTGTGTCCCTGTATTTCTTTCCTTTCTATAAATTTTAGGATATGAATGTTAGTTTTCCTGGTAGAATTCCATAATCTCCGGATTTCCCCATTTCTTTTCAGTCTTTTCTAGAGAAGGCTGACGTCGCACTCTCAGCGGTCATGGTCTCTTTGTCTAGGTCAGGATGGAGCATTGCATAATTTCCCCCATGCAAGTTGGCATGTCAGCCAGTGTTGTCATTATGCAGGTCTTCTTCGTGTAACCATGTTGGTGAGACGTCACGGGTGCAGGATCCCTGTCATGTCTAACAGTGGATGTCCTGGTCCATTGCCTCTAACAATCTTCCATGAAGTTCCCTGAGTCTTATGTGAAGGGCTTACTTTGCAGATTTACCATGTGGGACTGGGCACCCATGGTCACTTATTTTGTGCATTTTGACTAGTTGTGGATTTCTGTAGTATCCTATATTTGCTGCAAAAAGAAACTTCTTTGATGAGGAGTGAGAGCTACATTTATCTGCAGGAATAAGGATAAGTATTTAGAATATAATTTAGAAATTATATTGGTTTGTGAAGATGGCAATTGTAGTTCTCCTCTAGGGTTGATGACCCTTTTAGCCATGAGTAGTTGGCTGGGATGACAATACCAGGCATGAATTTTCTCAACTTTGCTTTTCTTTATCAAACTTATTTTGGTTATATTAAGTTAGTTTTAAGAATCAGTTTAAGGTGAATTAATATCTTAATAACATTGAGTCAGCTCATTCATGAACCAAATATATTTCTCATTTTATATAGGCCTTAATTTATGGCAGGATTTGCCGAATTCTACTAAGCAGTTCTTAGATCCAATTAGCTAGCTGTTTGTTACTCCCAAAATAATAGTGCCATGATTGCACCCTTGTAGAGACCTTGCTAGCCCAGTCGTAGTTGGGGATTATGGGTTTTGTAGCTGTGCAGGACTGGCAAGTCCTCTTTTCCCTTGGCACCTTCCATAGCACTTTCAGATGCTCTGAGAGCTGGTCCTTAGGGAGGAGGCTCCAGCTCAGTTCCAGCTCAGTTGCCAAGTCCTCTGTCCAAAGTGTGTGAGGTTTTCAGCAGGAGTCTTAACATTCACATCTGTACTGGCTGGTTTTGTGTGTCAACTTGACAAAAGCCAGAGTCATCAGAGAGGAAGGAGCCTCAGGTGAGGAAATGCCTCCATGAGATTCAGCTATAAGGCATTTTCTTAATTAGTATCAATGGTGGATGGCCCAGCCCATGGTGGGTGGTGCCATCTCTGGGCTGGTGCTCCTAGGTTCTATAAGAAAGCAGGCCGGGCAAGCCATGAGAAGCAAGCCAGTAAGCAGCACCCATCCATGGCCTCTGCATCAACTTCTGCCTCCAGATTCCTACCCTGTTTGAGTTCCTGTCCTGACTTCCTTCAGTGATGAACAGCAATGTGGAAGTATAAGCCAAACAAACCCTTTCCTCCCCAACTTGCTTTTTGGTCATGGTGTTTCATCACAGCAACAGAAACCCTGACTAAGGCAACATCCTTGGAAGCCACCAAGAGTAGTGCAGTAACTGATACTGTTTGGGGCTCTCTTGGACTCTCCTGAGCAAACACTTGAAGGAAGATTTCCCGTGCCTGGTCCTAGCATTTTTTGTTAGATAGTCTGTGGCTCTTGGGGGCAGCATTATCACCCTGTGTGCTAGAACTTTATTTAACACACACACACAAGCATTGTATGTGTTTTTAAAAGCTTATCGATTATGTAGCCCTATGGCTTATTCAAATGCCCTCATTGTTATTTATCCCTTCCCCCATCTCCCTTTGATGACTTACTTGAATTGAATCCATACATTCCTTTAATCAAGTCTTTTGTTGATATTTTCCACTGCATAGTTTTCATGGCATTCATCGTATTCCAGGATTTCAGTTTGTTTCTTTAAAAATGTTGTTTATTGGGATGGAGAGATGGGCCAGCAATTAAGAGTGCTTCCTCTTCCTGCAGAGGACTAGAGTTGGGCTACTAGCATTCACGTTGAGTTAAGAATTATTTGTCTCAGCACTGGAGAGCTCCTGTGGCAAATCACCCTCTGGAGTGATGGAAGGACCTTTCTACTAGCACGTGGAGGAGACCCGATCTAGTGTTGGTGTGGCCCCGGGGTTCTGTTTATGTCTTTCCTCAGGACAATGAGGTTCCTGTTTGTATTCCTGAGCACTGAATGTGTCCTATGGCTGCTGCTGAAGCCCAACATGACAGAGACCTAATGGGTCTTCATGAAAAAATCTACCCTTCTGATGTCAATGGAGATTGAGAGCCCAACATCGCCAGATTTGGCAAGCATTAATGTAAGCCTAGGAACTGTAACCATAAGATTGGATTCTCCAGAAGAGCTGCCAGCTAAAATCATGCTGGGATCAAGAAAAATGGGCCTTGGCGGTACATGTTACTGGAGTTGTATCCATGCCAGTGGATGTCCACACAATCCAGAAGAGATTGGCAAAAAAAGTAGCTACCACAGTTAGTTAATCTTTCATTCTATTGGGCATGATAAATTTAATTCAGTAGTTATATACATCTCGATTGGCTTTAAAAATTATAAATTTATAAACTCAAGTTCCAGTTGCTTTTGGGATACTATCTTACAAGGACACCAACGTACAGTATGGCTTGTTAAGGAAGGGAATGGCTCAGTTGCCTTTAGCCTACTGGCTATGGGTGAGATAGGACCTCTGTTGGTCTTTTCTGTATGGAACACACAGATTGCAAGCCCAGTGCCACTTTGAGATCTCTGGCAGCAGTTAACTCTGCAGCTCACACACGATTGAGCCTGTATGATAATGAGTATTCAGAGACGGGTAATGCCTGGGGGGCATTCACCAGCCTAAGACAGAGCACCTGTGTGGCCTGGGCAGGCGACTCCATGATAGGTAAGGTGACCTGCTGACGTCCCACACAACCCGTCAGAAGCTCATTTTTTAATAAAAGGGGGACCTGTAGGGCCCTGGCCCCCGTTTTGGGTAACTGTTGCCTTGCTTGCGGACCTTGATCTTGATATTCTCCCTATGCTAATTCCCTGCCAGGTTCCACCCTCCTGAATGCTTAAGGGAAGTTCCTTGTCTGGTATCCTGAATAATGGGTGTTAACAGATTAGAAGCAAGATTGTAAAACACCAGTAGTGAACTTCTGCCCTCCGGGGTCCTCCCATTGTGCTGTAAGCCTGTATTTAAGACCTCCTCCCCCCTTAAATAAATGACATTCAGCATTTAAAATTTAAATATATATATATATATTATATAATTGAATGAATACTGTGAATGTAATCTATGAATACCACAAATGTGATTAATATCATGAGTGTAATTAATGAATATCATGAGTGTAATTTAAAAAATAAATAAAGTCAAAAAAAGAAAGAAATAGAAAAAAAAGAATTATTTGTCTCTTCGTTGAAAATCATGTATATTATTTTTGTGATTTTTATTGTTTACTTTTATTCCTTAGGCACTTACCAGGCTAATTTTAAATTAGTTGTTTTTAATTGACTGTCAAGCAACTTGTTACTTTCCGTGTTTTCCAGGTTGGTCACGGTATTCCTGTGGTGGTATCATATTTTGTTTTTTTCATAGCTCTGCTTGCCTTATCTGATGTCTGTACATTTAATGGAGCCGTTGTTTCTCTCAGGCCTTGTGGACTGATTTCAATGGGAAAGACCTTCATTTATATGTGGGTGTGAGGGTGTTGGCTAGATGGGACATGGCACCTTTGGTTCTCATGAGGGAACAGTACTGTAGTCTCTATGCAGCTCTGTCTCTTGAGTCTGATGAAGCTTACATGGATCCTCAGGATGTCCACAAGGGTATCCATGGCAGCAGGGACTCTGGAGGCCTTTGATAGCAAAGGCCATTGTAATTCTTCTGGTTTTTCTTTTTCCCATAGGGGAAGTCTTGATTGGGGGTGTCTCTTTTGGTTCTGGGTCCAGATTATTGACAGTGATTGTGCCAGTGTCTGATAAGTGGTTCTTATGTGGTGGCCACAGAGCCAAGGTTTGGAGCATGGGCTAGCATGTACAAGCTATAGAGGGAGGTGGTGGTACAAGTGTCTGGAAGACAGGCTCCCTGACTGCTGAACTGGTAATGCCATGCAGGGAGCATGCACTCCTAGGGATGTGGTGGAACCAGTGCCCGAAGCCCAGGTGCACACAGACTGCAGCTCTGGGGGCCCGAGTGGGTTCACGTCTCATCTACTGAACATTCAGTGGAGTCTGGAGCACAGATACACCAGGGACAGTGGCCCTAGGCAGGTGCAGGCTCCCTTGCTGTGGCAATGACTATGATGTCTGAGGCCTGGGTGTTCACAGAGTGTGATGTAAGCACCACGGCCTGTAGTTTGGGCACACTCAGAGCGGTGACGGTGTATGGCCCAGCGTAGGCCTTGCCTGTGACAGCCGTAGCTGGAGTGTCTGCAGCAGGGGTGATTGTAGGAAGGCCACAGCTCCAGGGCCCAGGATGCACACGGGGCTGGGTAAAGTGCCAGTTTCAGTGGCACACTGTGTGTGGTAGCGTCTGCTTCTTTGTGGTGCTCGTGGCAACAATGGCTTTTGGTGCATCAGTGATGAAAATTGCCGGTATCTGCTGTAGAACAGGGCCCTGGGGAATGTGGTGCCATGAGCGGATACCAGTATCCTCCTTTTCCTGTTCTTCACCAGATATCGCGTGTATGATGATAGTCCGGTCAGTTTGTTCAGTGCACTTTTCCTGTCTTTTGTTCCACTCTGTTGCTGCACTTCTTAATTGGACCCTTGAGTCCTTTCGTGATTATTTTCACGTATGGATAACTATCTAATTGCTTTGTTTTTGAAAGGAATGAAGCCGGTGTCTCCCACTGTGCCATATGTAGATTTTAAAATCACAGTTTGTATGTTTAATGGGTGGGGATGATTAACTCCACAGATTGAGAAGCAGAATAGAAAATATCTAATTGTAAATTAGAGATATATTGTAGCAGCTGTATGGCTATAAAGAATCTAATCTGAAGAAGGATAAATAAAAGACAGTAAGATTAAAAATTTAAAATTAAACAATTTATTTATGTATTAAAAAGAGGCAAGATGATAGAGGTGCTGGCTGTGACTGTAGCCAGTAGTGAGGAACTTTGAACACAAAAACCTGGCTGTGACCAGAACCAAAGCCAAAAACATGGAGTTGTGTCCTGCTGGTCTTGCTTACATTTCCTGCCCCTCCACATCGGAAAGGTGGGTTGGGGAGAGCTGGAGCACAGCCTCAGGAGAGCCCTGTCGGCTTCGGGGGCTCTCCATAGAGCCCCTGACTGTTCATTATTTTCCACCTCATTTGCTTGCACCCTGACAACCAGCCCTGAGCACAGCCTCTTGGCCACTCCAGCCCCTCTCACCCCGAGCCCAGCTTGTTGGGGTGGGGGTCGCTCCCAGGTGTTCCTGCTCCTTGGAGGAAGACCAACTTAGCAGCAGGCTGTCCTGCTCTTCAGAGCTGCCTGAAAAGGGTGCAGGAAACTGAGTTTGTTTGGATCCCCTGCAAAGAGTGCACGCTCTTAACCACGGAGCCATTTCGCCAGCTCTCCAAAGGAATCGGAGGCCAGTGTTTTCAACTAGTCACTTTGTTATTACTGAATATCCACAAAAGAACCTTAGTACTAGTCCCACATCATACAGAAATTGAGACCAATCATGGTCTTATACATAGAAAGTAAACCTATTAAGAGTCTAAAAATATTTAAATTGTCTTTGGGGGTAGGCAAAACTTTTAGGCAGTATATGGAAAAGTAGTTGTCATTAAAACAGATTTTTTTTTTTTTTGGCCTTTCAAGACAAGGTTTCTCTGTGCAGCCCTGGCTATCCTGGAACTTGCTTTGTAGACTAGGCTGGCCTTGAATTTACAGAGGTCCACTTGCCTCTGCCTCCTGAGTGCTGGATTAAACATGTGCACCACCATGCCTAGCTCAAAACAGATGAATTCAGTCACATCATAATTAAATATTTATCATTAAGAGCATAGAAAAATTAACAGTATGGTTTTAGAAGGAAAGAAAACATCCACACACATACATTTGATAATTAATTGCATCTCACAAGGCATAATAAAGTACTTTCCTGTTCCAGATGCCTCTGTGATCTATACAGTCTTCAAGTACAAAGTATCATAGTGTTGGTCTCTTCCTCATTTTATGTGCATTTTTGAAATTTTTTGTTTGTTTTGCTTTTACAGCACACATAAAATAATCTCAGGATTATAATACTGGTGTGATTACACACAATATACTAAGGTTTCTTTTGTTTTTTGGGTCAGGAGACTAGATTTCACTCAGGATGTTGAGAGTACTCTGCTAAAGTCAGTACCACAGGTGTCTTCTCGGATTTATCGTTTTGATTTACAATTAGGCTAATCTGTTCTGTTAAATCATACATCTTAAAGGAATGCCTGTAATAGAAAACTATTGTCTTCCAAGTCCCAGTGTCACAACTGACTCAAGTAAGAATCATCAACAGACGCTAACACCTTGCATAAAAATGTGCTGAAGAGAAGACGCCCACACTCTGTAAGTGGAATACTTAGGACACTAGTTTGCAGATTCGGAGGTCACTGCCTTAGCCAAAGGACCAAACAGCAGCACCCACAGTACGACAGTCTAGCATTACATTTCCCGAGATGATGCAGTAAAAACTCACACACAGAGGATTCTTGCCAAAATATTTCGTATTAATTTAATTATGGTGTGGTGACTGGACAGAGCCAGAGAGAGGGGCATTTTACAGGATTGCCGACCTTAAAAATGGTAGTGCTGTCCAAGCTCCCTAAAGTAGTAAGAATTCTTCTAGATTGAGAGAGACCTCTGAAGACATAAGTACAAAGGAGAAAGTTTTATTAGATCCTGAGTTCACAACTTACAAACACTTTTTATTTTATAGATGTTCCATTTGTGGGTGAGCATTCCACAGACCCTTATTCTTTGTGTTTTGACTAATTGTGAGTTTCTGTGTTAACACCATCCACTACACAAAACAACGTCTCTGGTGGGGACTGAAAGCTCCACTTACCCATGGGTAAAAAGATAGATACTTAGGGGTGGTTTGATACTAAGTCCATTAACAAAACAATAGTAGTATTTTCACACCTGAAGTGGATGAGCTCCCTGCCATCTTAACTCTTTGTCAGATTTAAAATGATCAGACATGCATTTCCTCCTTCTAAGCCTGACTTAAACCTAATTAGAAAGTGATTGATTACCCCATAATTAATATGCACGCCTTTTTAGTATCTGTAGTCTATTTGCAAATGTTTAGCATATATATACACACATATCAGAAGGAATATGGAAAAACAGCTGATAGGCATGGTTGAAGATATAAAAGTGTTTATTGAAGCATTCTTTCGCATTTTTATGCATTTTTGAAACTTTGAAAAGAATGAGAAAAGCCTTCAGGACTATTGGGGTTGTTCTGGGATGTTGACACCAGGGGGTGCTAGCGCTTCTCAAATAGAGCTGAACAGGCAAGCCGCTGATGCAGATCACTCTTAGGAAACATCTGGGTGGAGCAGACTGCGATGGGAGCCTGTAACTTTGCAGCTCTCCGCTCTTGCTTGCCTTATTACTGTCGTGTAACTTGAAGAATTGCAGGGATGCAGTTTCTCTGTTTCTCTGGATCCCTCCTGACGCTTCTTATTCCCAGGCTTCTATCAGAGTCTCACAAGGTCTAACAAGGGACTCCCTGTCCCAGATGCTACTGTGATTCACACTGCTGTGGAGTAACTTCCTGAAGATTTCCTTCTCTGTCAGCTCCCGATTTCCCTAGGAATAGTTTCTTCTCTTCTCTAGTGTTAGGGTTACAATACTCATCCTCATAAATTCTTGTTACTGCTTTTCATTAATCCCGCTCCTCCGGAGATACAAGGCTGTCATGTGCGGAGGTCAGAGGACAACTGTTAGGAGTTGGTTACCTGTTCGTCATGTGAGTTCTGGGGACTGACTGTTGGGAGGCTTAGTGACATGCACCTTTACCCATTGAATCTGACGGAAGAGATCGGCACCCAAGGTTGTGCTCATGCCGATGATGTCTATCATGTAGACCTTTCCTTCCACATGCTGGCTCGCCATTTGTAATTCTTCCTTTGTGAAATGTCTGTTGTCTGTTCTGATTTTTGGTATCTTTCTGAGTTATTTCTGCCTCTGCAGAGGTGAAGAAGGAAGGAATTAGAGCATTACTTGAGGTTCTGACTTGTGGTACTATTTTTGGGTAGGTGGAACTCAAAAATAACTTTTCAAATTATAATATGTTTATCTTCTCCACTCAATTATAAAATATGGATTGTTTGCATTAATACAGTTTTTTTTAAAATGTCATTTTATTAACAATGCATCTATAATTTATTACAGTGGGAGTTCTGGCTACTCTGCGGTGGCCAGAATCATTTGTGTTCACAACCCACCTTTTTGGAAAGGGAAGCTGCAATAAATGAGTAGACGTTTACTAATGTGTCCACGCTTTCCTTTCAGCAGTTCGTTTACAGTTGAGAAACCCAAGGCTGGGAGAGCGTGTCTAAGTTCCCAGAGCTGTGAGCATGTTATTCAAACTTCGTCCTCTAGCTCCAGAATTGTGCTCTTTGTACTTACTGGTCTGCCAAGGAAATGGGACAAGTATTTGCTGGGCTGGATAGCGAGAGAAAAGGAAAGGATGCTTGGGCTACAATTGTCTTACTGGGACAATAATTGTGCTCATCTGAAGGTGCTTACATCATAGATGTACTATCTACCAGTAGAGTGTGGTATGGAGTAGCTAGTTTCACTGTCCCAAAAATTCTTTGTGAGATCTAGTGATTTCACAAGACAAAACCAGACACTTAGTTGCGGAATCGCCTGGGTAAAATCCACACTGATAGATTTCAGGTCTTATCTGGACAGCAAGTGGACTCTGGAATGCACTAGGAAAGCACATGAACAACAGCACATTCAACTTTGCTTTTCCGTAGAGTGGCAAGAAGCCAAACTTCAGGCTACAGATTGGCATGAGAACACATGCACATTAGCTTGTGCTAAATCCTACAGAGAAACGAGCATCCCCGTAATTCTCAGGATAAACTCTGCTCCCTAGTAGGGAACTGGAGACCACCCTCCACTGCCACTTCTGCACCTACCAGAGAGATTCAATTTAAGCTGTGATCTTTATCATCAGAACTAACCACCTGGGGTGAGGAGACAGTACAGCTGGTAAAGCACTGGCTGTGGAATCATGAGGACTGACTTAGGATCCCCAGCGTTCATGTAAAAACCTTGGTGCAGTGGGTATGCATTTGGAACCCCAGCTGTGGGGCTGAGTGAGGGTGGAGACGTGAGTGTGAGCCAGGTGGAGACAAGTGAGTGTCAGGACTTGCTGGCCAATGAGCCTAGCTTGAAATGGTAGGCTCTAGGGTTTGTGAGAGACCATGTGCCAAAAAATAGGGTGGAGAGCAGTAGAAGGAGATAAATATCTTTGGTCTCCACAATGTGTACGTGCACACCCCCACTAACACACACACACACACACACACACACACACACATAAATAGCCTTCTATCAAACATTCTTCAAAATATTTTCCTGCACTTGATATACATTGAAAATAAGACAGAAGGAACCGTGTGACCTTTGGTTCAGCTCATTTCCAGGGCTAAAGTGAAATAAATGTGCTTGCTACTGAACGAGATTGTCACTGTGGGGTTTTCTAGTGACATTTTGGACTAATGGAGAACCACTATGCTCTGGAATAGATTTTTATGTAGAAGTTGACGTCTTTTGATCAGTTTTGAATTGATTTACAATTCATGGGGCCCTTAGAGGCCAGAAAATAATGACTGCTTGTGAGGCGACTTGGTGGAAGTGAGAGGGATGATCAACAGAGGTCAATAGTGTATCCAGGCAGAGAATGGATTGGCTAGATGCCTAGTTCTGGTGGTGAACAGCCTGTTTGGTAACAGGGAAGGGCTGGCCTGGGGACAGGTCTCCTTCTTGCATGATATTTTCACACCCAAGAGGTAACCTGTGTTATATAACTGTAGTTTATTTATTCCTAGGAGATATTGTTTAAATTAAATTATTTTTAGAGTCAAACTAATATAATACCTAGGAACTATGTGGAAATTTACACTGGGAAATTGGAAGTAGTGTAGTATGAGACACCATGGAATGTAGTGTAGGATAGGACACCATGGAATTAGTGTAGGATAGGACACCAT
>CABHPP010147616.1:30194-49034 GCA_902168425.1 Peromyscus attwateri | reverse complement strand
TGGAATTAGTGTAGGATAGGACACCATGGAATTAGTGTAGGATAGGATACCATGGAATTAGTGAAGGATAGGACACCATGGAATTAGTGAAGGATAGGACACCATGGAATTAGTGTAGGATAGGACACCATGAATGTACTGTAGGATAGGATACCACTACAATATATTGTGTTTTTTAGTCTCAATATATAGTCTGGGCCATGTAGTTTGGCTAACTTTGACCAGGAAATGACTTTATTTTCTTCCTTGCTTCTCAGTGAGGCTCCTTTGTGTCTACTTTTAACTGGATTAAAAAGGAAGTTTTATACAGTCTCAGAAGACCGGAGTAACAGTTCTTGTTTCACAGCACATGCAGCTATTTGCCCTTCCCGCCTTGGTCATTCCATATTTGCTTCATTTAGATATTTTCTCCCTTCAGGAAGTTGAGAGTGAGGGCAGGTGCCTCCTTATGTCTGCGGTACCTCTTTCCTGGAACACGATGAGCAGGGTGGGGGTGGCAGAGATGGGCACAGGCTTCGGGAAATATTTTTGTGACAACAATCATATGGGAGAAGAGACCCATCACTGGTCACAGGCAGGTATTGCTGCTGCTCCACCAAACTGCTCTTTTCTCAGAAATCCTCACCACCTGTTTCAGAGTCCAGCAAAGTGGTGCTAGGTGATTCGATTCGAGAGTTGATTGCTTCAGATATTCCAGGTTGGTCTCCCTGGATGTGAAACCAGCTCTTTACCAATTTAGAGTAATGGGACAATACAGGAAAATTTTATATATCATGTCAAAATATGCATAGTATATTATGTGATATGATTGCATATGTCTGAACATATGCATATGAATAAGTGAGCAGCCAAACATGAAGCATTGGCCTGACTTCCCCTGGGCTTCTGCTTGCCGGAGCCCTTGTGGTGAGGTATATATGCTTTTGCAGGGCAGAGTTGGAGGTGAGTAAATAAAATTGGGGCTTGGAACAACACAGCACATGTCAGTTCGAGAACGCGCTCATGAAAAAGGTGCTTTGAGTGTTTTGAATTGGGAACTAAATTACTTTTAGAATTAAAGAATTGGAAGATGGATAGCCCCAGTCACTTATTTGAGAAAACAGAGGAGGCCTGATGGAGCTCATCTTAGTGTGTTAGGAAAACAACCTCTGGGTTCCCGCTGACAGGACACTTTCTCCAAGTGCTATTAATTAGAGTGTGTTATTAGCTGACAGCAGGAAGCAGACGTCCTTTGCATGGTAAGTAAAGTGCAATCGCCATTTAGCTAGCGGGGCTTGCTCAGTCTTTAAAACTGTCTTAATCATTAGTGAATTAGTTAAACTGTAACATTATGAGATAAAAATAATCACTGGTGTCACTGGGGAACAAGTCTGAACTGGACTGGTCATCAGATGTTCTTAGTACACTCGGTGCTGACGGTGTTGATTACCAGTGACAATGGACCCAGCTCAGCCACTGTCAACCTGCTCACCCGTGGTTGTACAGTATCTTCAGATCAGTGTGATGGGGAGGTCGGGGTGGGTGGGTAAAGAAGGGGAATGGGACTGGGGCTTCGTCTTCAGTTCTCAGTCACCCAGAATTTTACAGCGTATAGTTGTAATTCATGTACTTCTGATGTTTTACTTTTGTTATTAATATTAATGACTACTTTGGGAGGTCTTGAAATGATGGTGAAATGAGGCAAGTCTCCTTGGCAGAGCTGGAAAGATTGCTTCAGTATTAGTGCAGAGATTGTGAAGAGAAGCTTACGTTTTCTTTTATGGGTGTCTCCTTTCCTTTTTATTTAAAAATTGTGTGTGTACATGTGCATGTGTGTTAGGTAAGCAGACAGAATGTGTGTGTGTGTGTGTGTGTGTGTGTGTGTGTGTGTGTGTGTGTGAGAGAGAGAGAGAGAGAGAGAGAGAGAGAGAGATAGGTACCAAGACAGAGAATGTGTGTGTGTATATGTGTGTATAAGATAGATAGATAGACAGACAGACAGAAGTGTGTGTGTGTGTGTGTGTGTGTGTGTGTGTGTGTGTGTGTGACAGCATGCATGTGGAGGTCAGAGAACAACTTTGTGGCGGGAGTTCTTTCTTCCCACCTTTACATGGGTCCCAGGAATCAAGCTCAGTAGACCAGGCTGTGTAGCAGTCACATTGCCCACTGAGCTGTCTCATCAACCCCATCTCTGGCTCTTGATGGTTGGCATATTTTTCTTCCGCTACTAATAACCCAGACTTAACAAAGCACACAAGGCTTAATTGGGTTGGTTTTGACTTATGCTTTTAATAGTTGACAAACATGTCTTAAGGGACCTGAGAAGATAATTTGATCATAACTAAAAAATTCTAATTCTAAGCCAGGTGGTGGTGGCACATGCCTTTAATCATAGCACTTGGAAGGCAGAGGTGTAGTTGGCTTTTTTTTTTTTTTTTTTTTTTTTTACTCTTTGGGGGCCTGTCACCCAGCTCCCAAATAAATACATGGAGACTTATTCTTACTTATGAATGCCTGGCTTTAGCTTGGCTTGTTTCTAGCCAGCTTTTTTTTTTTTAACTTAAATTATTCTGTTTCTCTTCTTTTAAGTTTTGCCTCTGGGCTTTTTACCTTTCTTTATTCTATATGTCTTTCTTTCCTTCTTACTCCGTGGCTGGCTGTGTGGCTGGGTGACTGGCCCCTGGCGTCCTCCTCTCCTCCTCTTCTCCCTCCTTCCTCTTCTCTTAAGCCTAGATTTCTCCTCCTATTTATTGTTTTTGCCTGACAGCCCTGCCTATCCTTTCTGCTGCCTTGCTATTGGCCATTTAGCTCTTTATTAGACCATCAGGTGTTTTAGGCAGGCAAAGTATCACAGCTTTACAGAGTTAAACAAATGCAACATAAAAGAATGTAACACATCTTTGCATCATTAAACAAATGTTCCACAGCATAACAAATGTAACATGTCTTAAAATAATATTCCTTAATAATAGGTTCTGTGACACCCTGTTTCCAAAAAAAGAAACAACTCCTAAGTCAGTGTATCATCTACCACCTTCACTGATGGGGACATCGGTTACAACTCCTAAGTCAGTGTATCATCCACCATCTTCACTGATGGGAACATCAAGTTACAACAGAGAAGGGAACCTCCTGGTGGAGGTTTCCTAGACTACCTGAAAGTAGGTTTGGGTTCATAGAAACTAGTAGTCTTCTGAGTTAATACAGTTCACATATTTTACCTAGTAGTCAAAGAGATGTGAAGTCAGAACTAGACATGAGCAAAAAGGAGACAAAAGATTGTCCAAAATAATCACAAGAATACATAACCGAATTCCTTTCCCTCATATTTCTTTTCTATAATGCTTGCTTTGTGTGTGCCAAACTGCTACTAAAAAACTGGGCCACACCCCTAACTCCCAATACTTCTCATTGAGATAAATTTGGAAAACAACTGAAGATTTGATAAGTTTAATTTTGTCAAGAGTATGGGTTTTTCAACAGCTGTATTTGATAATGACCATACATACTAACACAATCCAGAAAAAATGGCTTAACACTTTTGTCTTTGTAGACACAGTAGATTTTTAAAGTTAAAATTGTAGATATTTTTGTTGCAGTTATTTATAATCATATGCAAAATATTGAAAAATATTTTGAGATAAAAGAAGTTAAGGGGAAGTGGTGATAAAAATACAATAAAGTTTACAGCTGTTAGAGAAAAGTTTGTGCATAGTCCTCACAATGATAGCATAATATGAAAAAAGAGACAGGAGAAAACTTGTTTATGTACATGGATTTCTTGTTTGTGTTTCAGTCATTGATGGTAACAAATTACTAATGTTAGAATCTCATTGAATAGGATACAGTACTTACTTTTATATGTAACTATTGTGCACATAAACAGCATGCGTGTATGTGCGGGTGTGTGGGGGTCAGAACACAGCTTTGTTAGTTGGTTCTCCCCGTTCACCTTTACCTGACCTGGCAATACAGTTCAGGTCTTGTCAGCCCTGAGAACAGGAGCTTTAATGGCGATGTATACCATGTTCTGAAAAGTTGCGTCCTTGTCATTTATTTAAATGTAAGATGAGAAATTGTAGATGTCACATTAGAAGTCTGAAGGTTCCGACTTGTCTTTTCCTCTGTTTGCACTTATTTATAAGACAGAACCTTCTGGCTGTGAGCCTTAGCCCTGTGATGAGAGTGTGGCTGCCTGTGAAGAGGAGCCATGGTTTCCAGTCTTTGTACAGTTCACAGGACTGCTCATAACAAGGGTTCAAATAAAGTTATTGAATCAATGTATTTCACCAAAAGGAGTCATCATTCCTCCCCTGCCGCTCCCAGGCTTTAAGTCAGTTTTTGTTCTAACTGAAGACAAAATGGCTGCCAGGTGGAAGGAAGATTTGGGCTTAAAGAATAGTTCATTTTTTATCCCTAAAATAAGAATAAGGAAAAATACTTTGAGAAAAAAATTCACAGTTAATCAATATAATTTTTAATTTTTTATTAGTGTGGGTATTTTCCATATAAACTAAGGCAGCGCCAAGCACTCAGAAATGTACTTATGGGCAAAAAATAGTAGTTGTATGTAAATTTCTAACTTAAGGCCAGTTTCATTTTATGATAATTTTAAAAATGTACAACACGTTAGAAATCATACAAACACCGTTAGAGGGATCAGAGTGGCCGGCTCTCCTGCTGCCGATCCTAACGTAGAATTCAGTGGAAACCACAGGCACACGTAGCTCACACTTCATGCACTGTCTTCGCTGAGGACACTGGATGCACAGATGTTGCTAACCATTGTTTATCTGCTGCTTGTGCAACAAGATGACAAAAACATATTTGGTGCATATACACTGGTAAATAACATTTTTACAATTTAAGGAATTATCAACAAGCTTTGGTTTTTGTCCTGCGATTGTAATCCATACATGTATCTATATATATAACATTTAAATATAATATGCAGCATTTTATTTTGTATTTAATATTATACAAAGAAATAATATTATATATAGACCCCTTAATGTAATATAACTTAGACAAAAACATGTTTTAAAAACAAAATAAAAACTCTTATAGTTATATTCCATGGTATTTTATCATTGACTTGTGATATTTTTCCCTTGAAGTAAGAAAATATTATCTTGAACTTATCAACTCCATTTATTTAAAAGAACAACTGGATCTGTCTTCTATGCCACAGTCTTTGTCTAGACAGCATTTCTGTGAACACCAGTTCTAAGTACCATTGTGGAGCACCCCTCTATCCTAGGTCCTATAGTTCCATATTTGATCCTCAAGTCTGTTTGCTGAGGTAGGAGATGATATCATGTACCTTCAGTGAATGCATCTGAAGGAAAGCGAAAGGCATGCATGGGTCACAAATTCCCTTGTCTTTCTTAACTCTCCACTGGACGGTAATTTCCACAAAGTGTGTGAACAGTGTCTCACTACAGCTCAGAACATATCACAGAGTGGATCATGCCCAGGGAGGCTGGGAACAGAAACTTAGACAAAACCCTTGCTTGGGTGCCCAGACAGCAGACAAGCAGACAGTAATGAGGTACAGCAGTTATGTGGCCAGACCAAGAAGTCTAGTCGTACTTCAGACAAGGTGAGAGAAAAATCACCTTTGTAAAGACTGTAGTGTATGAAAATAGCATTACAAATATGATACCTGGAAACTGAACATTCAAAATCACATCTAATTTTCCTGGGAATTAATGTAAGTAGTGGCAGCTTTGTGATTTACCACTGAAGGCCATTAGTTTTTTGTTTTTGTTTTTTTTTTTTTGGTTTTTCGAGACAGGGTTTCTCTGTGTAGCTTTGCGCCTTTCCTGGAGCTCACTTGGTAGCCCAGGCTGGCCTCGAACTCACAGAGATCTGCCTGGCTCTGCCTCCTGAGTGCTGGGATTAAAGGCGTGCGCCACCAACGCCCGGCTTTTTTTTTTTTTTTTTGATTATGTTAGCTAGTACATTGGTCATCATCATTTAAAGCTTTATTCAAAAGATCTTCACCAACCCCACATCTGACAGAGGATTGATCTCCACAGTATATAAAGAACTCAAGAAACTAGACAACAAAATACTAAACAATCCAATTAAAAAATGGACTAAAGAGCTAAACAGAGAATTCACAAAACAAGAATTACAAATGGCTGAAAGACATTTAAAGAAATGCTCAACATCCTTAATCATCAGAGAAATGCAAATCAAAACGACTCTGAGATACCACCTTACACCTGTCAGAATGGCTACAATCAAAAACACCAATGACAGTCAATGTTGGAGAGGATGTGGAACAAAGGGAACACTCCTCCACTGTTGGTGGGAATGCAAGCTTGTACAACCACTGTGGAAATCAGTATGGCGGTTTCTCAGAAAACTAGGAATTGAACTACCTCAAGACCCAGCAATACCACTCTTGGGCATATACCCAAAGAATGCTGAATCATACCACAAAGATACATGCTCAGCTATGTTCATAGCAGCACTATTTGTAATAGCCAGAACCTGGAAACAACCTAGATGCCCGTCAACTGAAGAATGGATTAAGAAAATGTGGTACATATACACAATGGAGTACTACTCAGCAGAGAAAAACAATGAAAGCATGAAATTTGCAGGCAAATGGATAGAACTAGAAAATATCATCCTGAGTGAGGTAACCCAATCCCAGAAAGACAATCATGGTATGTACTCACTCATAAGTGGATTCTAGATATAAAATAAAGAACAATCAGACTATTTTTTATCAGTGGATTCTACTGGAGTTTATCAGTGGATCCTGCTGGAATATCTGATGCAGACAAGCACTGGAGAGCTCCTGTGGCAAATCACCCTCTGGAGCAATGGAAGGATCTTTCTACTAGCACGTGGAGGAGACCAGATCTAGTGTTGGTGTGGCCCTGGGGTTCTGTTTATGTCTTTCCTCAGGACAATGAGGTTCCTCTTTGGATTCCTGAGCACTAAACGCGCCCTATGGCTGCTGCTAAAGCCCAACATGACAGAGTCCTAATGGGTGTTCATGAAAAAAATCTATCCTTCTGATGTCAACGGAGATTGAGAGCCCAACATCGCCAGCTTTGGCAAGCATTAATGTAAGCCTAGGAACTGTAACCATAAGATTGGATTCTCCAGAAGAGCTGCCAGCTAAAGTCATGCTGGGATCAAGAAAAATGGGCCTTGGTGGTACGTTTTACTGGAGTTGTATCCATGCCAGTAGATGTCCACACAATCCAAAAGAGAATTTGACATTGCTGCTACCGCTGTTGCTGTTATAGCAATGGTGTCCACCACTGCTACTCTTTCTGGGATTACCATTTCATAATTGCTTACTACAGCTAGCACAATGGAGACCCTGGCAACAAAAGTAGCTACCACAGTTAGTTAATCTCTCATTCTATTGGGCATGATAAATTTAATTCAGTAGCTATATACATCTTGATTGGCTTTGAAAATTATAAATTTATAAACTCAAGTTCCAGTTGCTTTTGGGATACTATCTTACAAGGACACCAACGTACAGTATGGCTTGTTAAGGAAGGGAATGGCTCAGTTGCCTTTAGCCTACTGGCTATGGGTGAGATAGGACCTCTGTTGGTCTTTTCTGTATGGAACACACAGATTGCAAGCCCAGTGCCACTTTGAGATCTCTGGCAGCAGTTAACTCTGCAGCTCACACACGATTGAGCCTGTATGATAATGAGTATTCAGAGACGGGTAATGCCTGGGGGGCACTCACCAACCTAAGACAGAGCACCTGTGTGGCCTGGGCAGGCGACTCCATGACAGGTAAGGTGACCTGCTGACATCCCACGCAACCCAAGTCAGAAGCTCATTTTTTAATAAAAGGGGGACCTGGACCTGTAGGGTCCTGGCCCCCGTTTTGGGTAACTGTTGCCTTGCTTGCGGACCTTGATCTTGATATTCTCCCTATGCTAATTCCCTGCCAGGCTCCACCCTCCTGAATGCTTAAGGGAAGTTCCTTGTCTGGTATCCTGAATAATGGGTGTTAACAGATTAGAAGCAAGATTGTAAAACACCAGTAGTGAACTTCTGCCCTCCGGGGTCCTCCCATTGTGCTGTAAGCCTGTATTTAAGACCTCCTCCCCCCTTAAATAAATGACATTCAGCATTTAAAATTTAAATATATATATATATATTATATAATTGAATGAATACTGTGAATGTAATCTATGAATACCACAAATGTGATTAATATCATGAGTGTAATTAATGAATATCATGAGTGTAATTTAAAAAATAAAGTAAAAAAAAAAAGCTTTATTCACTTTCTGTTTCCTCAGCACATGAATAGGGTTGATCATTGATAGTGATGGCTCTGTGTCCTCACATGGAGTTTTAAATTACGTCTGCAACGAGCCGCATGGATGTTTTTCTCAGCATTATTCTCTAAACAATAGAGTGTAGTGACGATTTGCATGTGTTCACATTGTCTATTAGGAAATTTAGAGATGATTTTGGATCTATGGAGGATGCTTCACTTTCTCTAAGGCCTTGAGCATCTGTTGGTCTTGAGATGTGCAGTGTGAATGGGGAATGCCCATCTTAGCCAGGGTACAATGTAGGATACTTACATTTCTGAGACAGAAAACTTGAGGATTGGAATATCTTGAATTTGAGGTCAGTTAAAAATAACTAGTTATAACTTAAAAGTGATCTTTGGGATTCCTTTGAAAACTTTACTACTTTATTCTCTGAGAGAATGGGGCAGGGACCATGATTTGACAGAAAGCACATCCATTCAGCTCCTGTATCACTTATTGGAACCACCAGCTTCCCAGAGGCTGTCAGCATTCTGAATGCAGTAGATGTTTAGAGCCATGCCTCACACAGAGAGAGCCTAGCAAAAAGTCTCCACAGCTTAGACTTGCTTTTGGTTGGCTCCTGAAATTTCAAGTTAAAAAAAAAAAGTCACCCAAATTGTCCACAAAGGAGTAAAAAAAAATCAAAGTTAAAAAAAAAAGATAGAAATAATTTTCTGCTGGTTTGGACTGCATGTATGTGAACAAGTCTGACCAAGAATAAGCAAACAAAACACAAGAAAGAGTCAAGCATGGTGGCACTCACCTGTAATTCCACACCCTGGAGGCAGAGGCAGGAGGATTACCATAAGTTGGAGGTCAGCCTGGTCTCCACAGGGGTTCCAGATCACTGATCACTACACAAACCCTTTCTTAAACAAATGGAGAGATGGGGCAGGAAGAGGGAAGGGGGGAGGGAGGAAGGAAGAGAGACAGGAAGGAGGAAAAGAAATGTGTTCAGTGAGGCTTTCCGTGTGTCAGGAGTACCTTTTTTACAGGTGCTTTTCACTGGGTGGGTTTGTTGGCACAGGTCTGTAATCCTGGCACCTGGGAAGTAGGGGCGGGAGTTCAAGAGCCCAGCCTAGGCTGCGTGAAACGTTGACTTGATCCCTCCCCCAGATGAAAAAATTAATAGTTTTCCAACAACATACATCTGTCCGTCCATCCATCCATCCATCCATCCAGCCAGCCAGCCAGCCATCATTCATCCATCCATGAGTGATTGATCTCCTGCTCTACTTTGTAGGGAAAACAGCTTGGAGATATTTTGGTTGCCTGTGTGTCCCTAACTGTAATTAGGAACAGTATTTCCAATCTGTCCACATACATGAGGGCACAATGGGTGTTAGTGCTAACAATAGGGTAGTTTATAAAGGACCTGTGCATGGTAAAGACAGAGAAAAAGTTGAAAAGGAATGACTGTTGTGAGCCAGGGAACCCAGTTGGTGTTTCCAGAGAAATTAAAGAGGGTTTTTTTTTAATTAGGTCTGAAAATCAACTTCTTCTGACAAATCTTAATTAAAAAATTTTTTAAAACAAATAGAGCAACCTGTTATTCCAAATTTCCCTGTGAGATTGATCCAATTTATTAGAGTTTGGATACAAAATGCCTGACTCCTGATGGTTTAAGTGTGTCTTATAATACCTCAGACAAAAACACTAGTGGGCAATTAAAATGAAACAAAAAAAAGTATAGCACAAAGGACTGAGGTGGTGAGGAACTAACATGGTTTAGACACTAATATTAACTGATAATCTAGGCTCTGCAGCTAGGAAAGATGAGTGTTAATTATAAAATACATCAAAGAAACTAAAATGTTTTCTCTTACTATAGGAAGATTTTGGTAGCTATAAAATAGTTTTTCATCACAAATATAGTTTAACATACTCAGCTATTCTATATAAAAATATGGAAAAATAATTTTAAGCAAAACACAAATGCTAATACAGTGAGAGAGGCCGAGGAAGGATAGCAGTAATGTCAGTTTGAACTCAAGCCTTGCGGACACAGCCATGTCCTTTAGCGTCAGACCTAAGAAAATTCCAATTTAATCATGTTTAAATATATAGATATTACTTGTAGCTTCAGTAGTCACATGCTTCAAAAAGCAATGATATGTTATATCAAAAGCACATCAATTTCAGTTAAAAAAAAAAAACGAACAGGGCTAGGAAGATCGTAACACACTTCCCCTGTAGAGTATCAAAATAACAACAGCCCCGTTGGTATACTTTATTAGGAGTTTTACCGTCAAAAAAAAATAGATTCTCTAAGTTAAAAAAATATACTTTCTTTGGTAATATTTGTTGACATTTCCGATCAGTCTACAAATTCTTCAAAAGATATAAAACAAAACTCTTGGGTGTAGGCGTACACTCTTGAAGGGATTGGTTAAGAGGGACACGTGGTCCTTTCTCCTCTGTCCCTGGGCTTTAGACAGGTCACCCTCAGGCAGTTTCTGAAGCCCCCAGGAATTGCATTTGCACAGCAGCTTTGGATGGTGGCGCCAAACCACTCTTCTTCCGGAATTCTGCAGCGATTTCCTCAAAAGACTTTCCTTTGGTCTCTGGAACTTTAAAAAATGTAAACAGGGTGAAGGCCAGGACGACCCCAGCGAAGAGGAAGAACACGTAAGGCCCGCAGAAATCCTGCAAGGAGAACAAACGGATGTGGTCAGCAGCTGCACGGCCTGCCGGGTCCTCCGGGCTTGCACAGTGCGGGCGCTTACCGCGATGTACTGGAAGCAGAGAGCGATAATGAAATTGCAGAACCAGTTGCTGAAGGCGGCCAGGGCCAGAGCAGTGGGGCGGGGTCCTTGGCTGAAAAATTCAGCAACCATGAACCAAGGGATTGGACCTGGTCCAATCTCAAAGAAACTGACGAAGAGGAAAATGGCTGTCATGCTCACGTAACTCATCCAGGAGAATTTATCCTGAAGACAAAGAGAAAGTTGTTAAGTGGGACAGGTGGCCGCCGGCTGCAGCCTGCTTGAGTTTAGCAGCTTCTGAGTTCTCTCAGGCTGAGCGCAGAGCTGGGCACAGCTCTCTAACCTGATGTGTTTATTTATTTATTTTTTTTATCAAGTTCAAATTACTCTGGTTGAAACAAGTTAGTCCAACCCAAATCTTGCTTCCATATTTGGAGCCCCTGCCCGGCCAATCCCTTGCATTAGGGCTTTTTGAATTTTGTTCCATAGTTAATCTTTCCCTGTGACAATCAAGAAGACCCAGAATCCTACGGTCTTCCTACGAAGATGGCCAGACTGGGTTGACTCCCTGTGAAGGGCAGGGTGAAGACGCTAGGGTAGGAGGGAAGGTTCAGGGACTCGCCCACGGTTATACCCGCAGGCAGCCCTGTGCAGCAGTTCTGCTGCCCTGGACAGGAAGTGGCATGCTGGCACTCCAGTCTCTGATTCCAAGAACATGGTTCCCCTTCCTTTCCATTTCTCCTCTTCGTTTATTTCATAAGTCAGTCTCAAGCACTTGTTACGTGTAGAGCTCTTTAATCTGGAGGCCAGAGATGTTTGCCTGTGTCCAGGGAGCAAACTCACCAGCAGCACGAGGCCCACAGACATGAAGATGGCGCAGAAAAACATCCCAACCATTCCAGCTAGAAACAGGGACCTCCGCCCGGCCTTCTCCACGAGCAGTACCTAGGGAAGGTAACGTATCATCTCAGTATCCTGTGCCAAGCAATGCTGTCTCTGCACTTGTACACTTTCCCAGTAAGGAGCTTGTCTTATTGTGTGTAGTGGGGTGAAGACAGTGCTGTGACCCCATTTTACAGATGTGCAGCTGAGGTGGGAAGTGACACCTGTGTGTGATGACGGTGCTAGCCTCGGTAGACAGTGGTAGTTACACATGGGCTTCATTTGACCTATTGACTTGAGAAGTTCCCAACACTCTGGGGCCATCCCTTTGAATACAGGAGTGAGAGGCCGTACATCCTGGTGCCTCATAGGAATATCTCTACAGTGAAGCTGAGAAAGATGTACATTTATCTACATTTCTCAGGGCTGGGGTGGTAGCTCACTGGCAGCTTACTTGCCTCGTATGCACAGGCCCTGGATTCAAGGAGAACTGTTAAAAAGGAAATGGTGACCCAGTTTCTCACTTGCTCATTTAATCATTACAAGGTTTCATGTGCCACAGACATCTGAGACAGTGCAGCTGTTCAGATGGCCACCATTCTCATCCAGCTTCTCAGTGTTGAATAAAGTCAGGTTATGACTGCTTACCTGAGGATGTACAGTGAATCTGACCACTGTACCAAAACAAGGAGCTCTGTGTTACCCTGGTGTGCTTACACATACCTGTGGTAGGAGTGAACTGCTGTGTATTTGGAAAGAGAAGACATCACAGCAAGATGTTACAGTGCTTCTTCATGGTGACCGAGGAGACCTGTCCTCAGTCTTTGAGTTATGAATCTTTGCATCAATCAGTAAGACTGACTATTAGCCAAGATCAACATTTTTTGACCAGAGCTGACCCTTGGGATCTTGTCAACATTGGCCACACACACACACACACCATAATTTCCCATCTTAGTGAGCAAACTGGCCATGCTCATTAATCTAAGTGAGTCAACAGCAAACCAACACCCATAGCATGCTGAGCTCTGTGTCTGCAGACATCTGTGGAGCATTGGTCTTCACCTGCAGTGAAAGCCCTTATCTCAGAGACCCACTCAGACCTGTGTTTCAGATCACTCTAGAAAGGACGACAAGCCGAGCGTCTACATTTACTTACTAAGAAGTAAGTGAGAAAAACATTCCTATATATTTCTTAAAAATTATTTCATTTTACATATGTGGTGCTTTATGTGCTTGTGTGTCTGCACATCATATTCCTACAGTGCTTTTAGGCAGAAGCAGGCCATGAAATCCCATTGAAACTGGAGTTAAAGGTAGTTGTGAGCTAAGAAGATGGGTGGGTGCTGGGAATTGAACTCAGGCCCTCTGGAAGAGCACCCAGTGCTTTTAACCACTGGGCCATCTCTCCAGCCCTCATACATTTTTGGCTCTTTCAAAGCTAGAGGAATGATACATGATGTTGACATAGTATTATCAGGGTATGAGAAAACAGGTATGAGAAAAAAATATTTCTGCAGGAATATGTATTTCTTCTGTCAATGAAAAATATTAACTGGATAATAAAAGCTAAAAAACTATGTGTTGAAAATTGAGTTGCATTCTCTCCTGGAAGCTAGGTGACACTCAAATGCACATGAGCAGTGGAGAAGCAGGCCCGGCACTGGGACATCTGCTGGACCACAGCCCTCATTTCTGCCCAGTCTGCACATCCCTCGGGTCCTGGTGCCTTGCTGGAGCTAGGCAGCTACTGCTTTTCTCCAAGAGCCATCCTGCCTCTCAGTACCCCCATCTTTCTTCCTGTTTTGTTCTTTTCTCAAGATCATAAGCACCCTTCCATCAGCTCATCACTATGGATGAAAGCACAGAGCCTGGACATCATTCACAGTGTAGTTGGGAATGTCTCTATTTCTCAAGCACTCAGATGATTTATGTTGCTCCTGGGTTAGTGAAAAAAAATCCATGAATGCTGATTCTTTCTGCACAACTTGTTTTCAAGTTCAGGGACACAAAACTAATCTCCTTTGTTGTGCTTTGTTATGGTTTGGTTTACTATAATGTCTTGAATGGAGCCTTGTTGTACATGGACTTGAGATCCACCTGCCTCGGCCTCCTGAGTGCTAGGATCACAAGTGTCTACCACCACTATTTGGAAAACCTAAGTGAAACACTTCAATGCTTTCTGAAATTGTGGAGTTCTAATGAAGTGATTAGAACTGATTTTCTTTGTGTGTCAGCCATCTACTTTAAGACCTTTGTAAAAGAAAAGAATGAACTCAAAATGCTCCATATTTAAAACAATTAAGATGCATATTATGTTTATAATTTATAATAATTATTGATTAAACTGCTCCTCCATTCAAATGAGTTTGGGTAGAGAGGGAAGAAATAAAATTCTGCACAGTTTTTTCTTTGTTTTTTTTTTTTCCTCAGAATTTGAGTTACCCAATCTTAACAACATGATGCTTTATATAGCAAATCCTATTTTAAGCAACATGTTTTAATAATAATAATGTCCA
Organism: Peromyscus attwateri; assembly: GCA_902168425.1. Taxonomy (NCBI): domain Eukaryota; kingdom Metazoa; phylum Chordata; class Mammalia; order Rodentia; family Cricetidae; genus Peromyscus; species Peromyscus attwateri. Next base: position 34,631 of record CABHPP010147616.1, on the reverse strand, counting down.
TTCTGTAAAAAATAACATTTTCAGGAGACAAAAAGGACAAAGAGTCCCTTGGATTGTGCCCCAGTAATGGCCTTTATTGATTGCAGCAGACTTTGGCTTGGATGGTGCTGTCTCTGGAGTGGAGAGTGTAGAAACACAGTGTTCTGTTTGGTTTGCACTCTTTTTGCTCTCCAAGGTACAGCACTGTGTGACGAGGTCTGGGGAGCCAGGCTGTAATTTATTGACCACCCCAAGGTAATAGTTAAAGTTCGTATACAGACAATAAGAAACCAAGTGGCAAAATAAGCTGAGTATAGTATTCCGACCAACATTAAAACTCAAAAGCATTTTGAATATGTTGTATTCAAAGGTCAAGTTAGTTTCATTTAGAGTGAATTTCATTAGTTGAGAAGTACAAAGACTTATTATGTCGAAATATCAAACTAGTCCTTGGCTTTAAAAAAGTAACTTCTTTCTTTTGTTAGAATAGGGAAGACAATGAAATTTCATATTTTATTACATGTTGGAATGTATCACCAGGAGCTATTTACTTGTGAACTGCCTGGAAGTTCTGCCCAGTGATCTAACATCATAGGAATTTGCCAAGTTTGTTTAATTCTGTTTACAAGCTTAGTTATCTATTAGCTTTTTAAATGTTTTCCCCAAGATACCAGGATGAAATATCTCCACCAGTCAGGGAGAAGCCAGGGAATGTGCCCAATGTTGGTGTGATGGCAAGCTGTCAGGGGGCCCTGAGGTGTTTAAAGAGAGAAGAACCAGAACCTAGAGTCTCATAGAGAGAGAAAGTCTTGCCAGTGAGTTATTAATTCACCAAATGAATGAATGACTGGCACCCTCCACAGTGGGAGAGCCAGTGACTCACCACCCCAGCCAGCCTCATCTTAGAGCAGTGGCTGATGCATGCCCAGGACTTTCCCCATTGTTCACTTCTCTGTACACACACAAGGCACGTGGACAAAGTTGCTGATACTGTAGTCATAAGCCGCCATCCCACCTGCACTCCTGGGCCAAGAAACGAGCCCAGTGCTCATCAGGCTAGTGACTTACAGAGATAGCAGTGAAGATCATGTTGATGGCACCCACGCCTATGGTAGCATACACAGGCTGGCTGACCCCAGCTGTCTGGAAAATGCTGGTTGAGTAGTAAAATATCTGCAAAATAAGAACAGGCCAGTCTTAAGGGGAGCCTCCAACTGAGGTCCCCAAAGCAAGACATATGGCTGTTTATTTTTAGTTTTTGTGGAACCATACTCTCTAGAATCCTCTAAAGTTTACCCCCACCCTCTCCTCAGACAAGTCTTCCTTCAGTGTTTAAAGCTCCTGGTTGCTTCAAAGTTCTTGGCTTTAGCTGAAAACTCCACTACTTCATTTCCTTTATTTGTTTAATTTCTAAACTTTTTGTTAATGAATAACCGTATAACATGTACACACAAGCAAACAGCTCCATTGTGTTAAAAACTGATAACAACCATGTAAAGAGAACCCAGGTAAAGGACTAACTCATTTCTGACGCTGCAGAACCCCTCTATCTCTTTATCCATTGTCCTAAGGGAATCGCTCCCCTAACATCTGACATGATAGATGAATGTTGCCAAGTCCTGTACTTGATGTTAATGCATCATACTGTCTTATTTTGGCTTCTTTTGCTAGACATTGTTTCCATGAGGAACCTTTTTGGACACTTCATTGTCCAAATGTGGTATTCTGATATACCTGCATTATTACACTTTCGTTACCCATTCTACTGATGAGTGCTCTTTTAGGGTGTTTATGAATAGTGCTGCTTTGGTATATACTTTTTGTCCTTGTATTTTGAGACAGCATCTCTCTATGTAGCCCCGGCTGACCTGGAACTGATATGTAGACCAGGTTAGCCTCAAACTCATGGAGATCCATCTGCCTCTGCCTCCCAAGTGCTGGGATTAAGGCATGTGCTACCACTCCTGGCAGACATGCACTCTTAGCAGTAATTGTGGTGGAATATGTGAGTATTTATACCCAGAATTTGAATCACTGAATCATAGTATCTGTTATAAATTCAGCTTTGATATAGATGCTGCCCAATAGTAACCAAAAAGTAATACAAATTTTATATTTTCACCAGTATGTATATCAATTCTATCTATCTATCTATCTATCTATCTATCTATCTATCTATCTATCTATCTATCTATCTATCTATCATATATCTATCATCTATCATCTATCTATCTGTCATCTATCTATCTATCTATCTATCATCTACCTACCTACCTACCTACCTACCTATCTGAAGTATACCATCCAAATGGAACTGTGAACTCCTTTTTGTATAAATTATTAGAAATCTGAGATTTCATATTCTAAGAACCTTTTAATTAGGGTTGGGGGTTGATAGCTTAAGTAGTATTCTTTTCTCACCGTGCATTTGTTACAGACTTTGCCTTTCACTTCCACCCCACCTCCCTTGTCTGGTACATGCATGTGTACATGTTTGCATTTGTGCATGTGTTCTGAGTGTGCATGCATGTGTGTGAAAGGAGGAGGTTAATGATGGATGTCTTCCTCAATCGCTCTCTACCTTATTTTTTGACACAGGGTCTCTTAGAATCTGAAGTTCACTGATTGGTTGGGCTAGCATGCTAATGATCCAGGGATCAGCACATCTCCAAAACACAAGCTCTGACATGCAATTATGTAGGTGCTTTGTATATGGGTGCTGGGGCTCTGAATTCTTTACATTGTAGTGATCTGCCAGCCCCATTGCCTTCTTCTTAATGGACCCAAAGTTCTATTGATTGTTGAAATTTTTAAAATATTGAGCTAATTTTAGAGAGCCACTGAAGCAAATCAAGGGAAATCAAGTAGTCCCGAGCATATATTATAATAATACTTGATGTCAGCGTTTACAAATATCTTTTAGTAACTTAAACCTAAGCCTCTTTCTCTCTGTCTCGGCTCCCTTTGCTTGCTTCACGTTAGGAGTTTTTAAACTTACCCCATTGATTCCGGAAAACTGCTGAGCCATGTGCAGCATTAATGCCACTATGATGGGCTGTCGGTAACTGGAATCTGTGAAGAGCTGTAGCACAGACACTTTCTGCTCAGTAGATGCCTCTTCCTTTTCTTTTCTCATCTCATTAATATCTTTGGTGACATCCTCAGTTCCTCTTAGTCTCTTCAAGCCTGATCCCCCAAAACAGGTTGAAACAACCCAGGTCAGACAAAAATAAATAATTTTTTTCTGGTCACAAAGGTGCTTCAGATCTGCATGCCCCTTTCTTTGACCTTTCTTTGGCAATTCTTCTTCTCTGTTTGGTTAAATTAAATACTGTTCTTTGATTAAAGAAAGAAAAGAAAAGCAGAACATCTGACTTCATCTGGGGGGGGGGAGAGAGAGAGAGAGAGAGAGAGAGAGAGAACATGTTCCTCATCACAAAGGTACAGTTCTGAGAAGGGTGGATCAGGCGCCTCTGGTTAAGCCCAGTGAATGCACAGTGTGCCAGGCATGTCTAAGTAAAACAACACAGCAGCCATATCTGTGTTCTTCTGAGCAGTCATCGACTTCATCTACAAAGGCCTCATGTTGATTTTATGAGCAGCCATTCACATGTCCTATTTGGTATTAGCTGCTAATTCCTCAATAATAGAAGCAGGGAGTTCCCCACACACTCACTTTTCTTCGCTTTCATTTCCTCTTCCAGCTTTATATAAAGGTACCGGGGGCTCTCTGGACAGAAGAGTAGGAGGAGACACTGTAGGAGAGCGGGTACAGCAGACAGTCCAAGTAGGATGTGCCAGTGATCCTGGTTGCCCAGAATAAAGCTGAGGCCGGCTATCTGAAAAGACAAGGAAGGAGCATATCAGACGCCTGCCTTCTATAGCAACTCATGAGAAAATGCATTGGCTTTTTAATAGTGATCCTTGACTGTTGGTTCATATTGGCACAAAGGCGAGGCTGTAATTAGTGAGTCCCATTTTAACTAAATCAAGAGCAATTTGTTCATAAAGAACTCAGCTATGCTTGTCTTCATTCACTCCAATTGGATGTTTATGCTGGAGACCAACTCAGCTTTTAAAGACACGCTTGACATCAAAAGCAAAACACATAGTGTTCTTGGAAGCAACCAGATGGAATTAGATTGTTCGAATTGCTGCTAGGTGTGGTAATGTGTGTCTGTAGCACCGGCCCTGGAAGAATTCGGATACGAGCAGATCCCTGGAGCTCACCAGCCAGCCAGTCTACCTGAACAGCAAGCTCAGTTTCAGCAGATCAGAAACCAGGTGGAGAATGACAGAGGAGGACACCTGATATCAGCCTCTGGCCTCTACAGACCTCATATTGTACATGTATGTGAACATGTGCACCACACACACACACACACACACACACACACACACACACACACACAGAGAGAGAGAGAGAGAGAGAGAGAGAGAGAGAGAGAGAGAGAGAGA
>CABHPP010147616.1:4845-29121 GCA_902168425.1 Peromyscus attwateri | reverse complement strand
ATGAGGGTGTAATTGGAAATATTAATGGAAAGAAATGCTTAGTTATGTATTTGGCAGTTTCCATGGTCTTAGTGTTGAGTTCATATCATAGTGGCTAAGGTTGTTTTGAGAAAAGAACTTAGGGATGTTTTAGTATTCATCCAGACTTACAGGATTAAAGAAAGTCAGGAATGGAGAGATGGCTCAGTGGTTAAGAGCAATGGTTACTCTTCTAGAGGACCCGGGTTCAATTCCCAGGACCCATAGGGCAGTTCACAACTGTCTGTAACTCCAGTTCCAGACACCCTCACACAGACATACATGCAGGTAAAACACCAATGCACATAAAACAAATAAATCACAACATCAAAGGAAAGCCAAGCTCCTAAGAGAAGTGAGAAATGACTCGCCCAGAATCATTACAGAATCAGTGGAGTAGAGTGCCACATGTAGGTTCTATGCCTAGCTAAGTCCACATCACATGGGGACACCTAAAGATCTCTCTTGGGTGGTTGTGAGGTACAGAAGAAGGAAGCGGGTAAGGCACTCGAGGGTTCTTCCCCAGCTGTCCCAGTAAGGATTACATAGCTTCATCATTGCATCAAAAATCTTAGGTTCAAATACTTGTAAAGTGAATCCAAGAACACTTCAAAAAGATCATCCACCATGATCAAATAGGCTTCATCCCAGAGATGCAGGGATAGTTCAACATATGATAATCAGTCAATGTAATCCACCATATACACAAACTGAAAGAAAAAAAAACACACACATGATCATCTCTTTAGATGCTGAAAAGCCTTTGACAAAATTTAACACCCCTCCATGATAAAAGTCCTGGAGAGATTAGGGATACGAGGGACATCAGGGATGTATACCTCAACGTAATAAAGGCAGTATACAGAAACTGAGAGCCAACATCAAATCAGATGGAGAGAAACCCAAAGCAATTCCATTAAAATCAGAACAAGACAAGGTTGTCCACTCTCTCCATATCTATTCAATACAGTACTTGAAGTTCTAACTAGAGCAGTAAGACAATAGAAGGACATCAAGGAGATATAAATTGGAAAGGAAGAAGTCAAAGTATTATATTTGCAGATGATATGATAGTATACATAAGTAACCCCCAAAATTCTACCAGGGAACTCCTACAGCTCATAATCATCTTCAACGAAGTGGCTGGAAACAAGATTAACTCAAAAAATCACCAGCCATCCTATACACAAATGTCGGACAAACTGAGAAAGAAGTCGGGGAACAACGCCCTTCACAGGAGCTACAAACTAAATAAAATGTTTTGGGATAACTTTAACCAAGCAAGTGAAAGGCTTGTACAACAAAAACTTCAAGTCTCTGAAGAAAGAAATTGAAGAAGCTACCAGAAGATGGAAAGATCTCCCATGCTCATGGATTGGTAGGATTAACATAGTAAAAATGGCCATTTTGTGGGGCTGGAGAGATGGCTCAGCAGTTAAGAGCACTGACTGCTCTTCCGGAGGTCAGTTCAATTCCCAGCAACCACATGGTGGCTCCCAACCACCTGTAATGAGATCTGGTGCCCTCTTCTGGCCTGCAAAGACACATGCAGACAGAATACTGTATACATAATAAATAAATTAACCTTAAAAAAAATGGCCATTTTACCAGAAGCAATCTACAGATTTTATTTGAAAAAAGATTTAAACACAAAGATTTTGAAAAGTACTGAGCCATTATGCTTTCTATATATTCATTCATTCATTCATTCATTCATTCATTCATTTTGTGTGTGTGTGTGTGTGTGTGTGTGTGTGTGTGTGTGTCCATCTGTCCCTGCAAATGTCAGAGGGTAACTTGTGGGAGTCTGTTCTCTCTCCATGGGGGACCCCACAGTTGAACTCAGACTGTCAAGCTCGAGACAAGTGTTCCTCTTGCTGTCCGCCTCTCGCCTTTCCCTGTAGTTTTCTTTCCTAGAAGGCATATTTCATTTGATTTTATATGTATGAGTGTTTTACCTGCATTTACGTCATGTGTATCTACTGCCCATGGAGGCCAGAGGATGACCTCAGAGCCCCTGGAACTGGAGTTACAGATGGTTGTGAGCTGCTATGTGGGTTCTGGGAATTGAACCCAGGTCCCCTGGAAGAGCAGCCAGTGCTCTTAACCACTGAGCCATCTATCACTCTAGACCCCCTGTACTTTCTTAAACATACAGGCAATTAGGTATGTTGTAAATAGTGCCATATCCAGACATTTGCTAATTGCAGATCCAGGCGGATCTCTGTGAGTTCGAGGCCAGCCTGGTCTACAGAGTGAGATCCAGGACAGGCACCAAAACTACACAGAGAAACCCTGTCTTAAAAAAAAAAAAAAAAAAAAAAGAAAGAAAGAAAATTTAAAAATAAGGTTTACTATGGACTTCCTATTTGAGAATGCCATCTCCTAAATGAAAATAGATGGTCTTTTGACAAAGGTACTCTTGTCAACTATTTTTAATATGTAACTTAAGAATCCACATTGTTTTAAGCATTCACATGGTTGGTATGGCATTTATACTTCTGTGGAATTTTACATGTGACTCTGACCTGTGACCTGTGGAGCCTGACTAAGAGAGTCACCTAGTTGTCCCTTTCTCTGTATTTCAAGGAAAGGATGACAGAAATAAGCTCCCAGGTCTGAGGAGGTCACAGGAACTTGAATTTAAATTCCGTTTCTGTCATATTTAGCAAACTTTAACACTTGGAATGCAGTGAGACACAACTGTGATGACCGGGGACGGCCCATGTCACCTGGCGGGGCCAGCTCTGTGCTACCGCATAACATGTTTATGTCTTTATTTTCTAGTTTGAAAATAGAGGAATGTTTTCCACACTGTGTTAAAAAGTGTGTGTGTGTGTGTGTGTGTGTGTGTGTGTGTGTGTGTGAGAGAGAGAGAGAGAGAGAGAGAGAGAGAGAGAGAGAGAGAGAGAGAGAGACTGACTACTTGGGCCTATTTCATAGTGCTATTATTCATCTTTTATAGAAGGAACCGAGGCTGAGCCTTAACTAATCTGTCTAAGGTAGAGGTGGTGCCAGAATTGATTCCCTCTGAATCCATGGTGTGTTCCACATCAACCTGACTCTCCTCCTTTTATCGTTTGTATCAACAGTGAACATTAATAAGGAGAGATATTTAAGTTACACTTTTGCTTCAACTGATCATTGAAGACACATGGGATCATAATATTTTCTTCAAGTAAAAGGATTGGAAGTAATCATAGAGAAATTTTGTACCCTCATCACTTTTTCCCGACCGCTCATGGATATCTGTACCTTTGAGGTCAATTCCAATTTGTAAAAGCAGGTTAAAATGGCAGCCTGGAGCCACCAGAATGAAGCACCAGAGTAATGGCAACAGCTGGAGATTACCTGCACTTGGTGTCTGCCAGATGCTATGCTGGACACTTTCCATGTATTCTCCCAGTTCCTCTAGAGCAGTGGTTCTCAACCTTCCTAATGTTGTGACCCTTTAATACAGTTCTTCATATGTGGTGACCCCCAACCATAACATTATTTCCATTGCTACTTCATAACTGTAATTTTGCTACTGTTATGAATTGTAATGTAAATATCTGTGTTTTCTGAGAGTCTTAGGTGACCCCTGTGAAGAGGTCGTTCAACCCTAAAGGGGTTACAACTCACAGGTTAGGAATGGCTGCACTAGGCAGATGGATGGAACTAGAAAATATCATCCTGAGTGAGGTAACCCAGACTCAGAAGACAAACATGGTATGTACTCACTCATAAGTGGATACCAGATGTAAAACAAAGAATAACCAAACTGCAACCCGCAGCTCCAAAGAAGCTAGCTAACAAGGAGGACCCTGAGAGGACACATGGACCAGCCTAGGTAGGGGAAATAGATGAGATCTCCAGGAGTAAACTGGGGATGAGGGATGGGCAATGGAGGGTAGGGGATGGGGGATGAGAACATGAGGGAGTGCGATGGTTGAGCTGGAACAGGGATGGAGTGGGAGAGCAATGAAAGAGATACCACGATAGAGGGAGACATCATAGGGATAGGGAGAAACTGGGTGCTAGGGAAGTTCTCAGAAATCCACAGGGATGACCCCAGCTTAGACTACTAGCAATGGTGGAGGGGTGCTTGAGCTGGTTTACCCTGGTGATCAGATTGGTGAATGCCCTAACTGTCATCATAGAGCCTTCATCCAGTAACTGATGGAAACAGATGCAGAGAGCCATGGCCAAGCACCAGGCCAAGCTCCATGAATTCAGTCAAGGAGAGGGAAGAGGAATTCTATGAGCAAGTACATCAGGATCATGATAGGGAAACCTACAGAGACAACCACACCAAGCTAGTGGGAACCCATGAACTTTAGGCCCTCTGCATAAGTGAGACAGTTGTGTAGCTTGATCTGCTTAAGGGGCCCCCTGGCAGAGGGATCAGGATCCATCCCTGGTGCATGAGTGCGCTTTTTGGAGCCCACTACCTATGGTGGGACACCTTGAACAGCCTTGAGGCAGGGGGAGGGGGTTGGACCTGCCTCTACTGGATGTACCAGGCTCTGCTGACTCCCCATGGGAGGCCATACCTTGTTGGAGGAGGGAATTGGGGGGGGGATGGATTGGGGAAGGACGTTGGACGGGCAGGAGGAGGGAAGAGAGGGGGATCTGTGGTTGGTATGTAAAACGAATAAAAAATTTCTTAATAAATAAACCCCCAAAACAAACGAAAAGAATGGCTGCACTAGTGGCAGATGTTATTGTCATCTTCGTTTCACAGATTAGGAAAGAGAGAACCAGTTACATAATCTGTCTGAGATCAAACAATTAGAAGTGATGTCATTGGAGGCTCAGGGACACACATGGCATCCCAGCTCGCTCTTTCTTTCCACCTTTGCCTTCCCTCTGTGAGGCCATATTAGACTCCACAAATCTTCGCCTAGAGTGGCTTCCAGACGATAGCGCGCGTGTGTGGCCACTCACCACAGTACAGTCCTGATACACTTCTTCCAGCAATGATGAGGATATGCGATGGTCCGAATTTGGAACACCCCATCAAGAGAGCTCCAGTCAAAGAGAGACTGTTTGCTGCCAACATGGCTTTGATCCTGAAAATTTAAAAACAATTTTAAATTCAGCACCAAAATATGAAGAAAAGACTTGTTTTCAGACCCTATTGAGATTTTTAACTATGAACAATTATTTTTAGTTTTACTGAAAAGCTAGTTCAGGATTCTTGAGGCATGTCTGCTGCTTCCTCATCTGTGAGCTGATGTGTTAGCGCTGAGTACTAGTCATAATGTACTTTTGTCTGCTTGTCTCTCCTTTTCATAGAGACAAGTCCCTTGATTTGCTTTGTTTTTGTGGTTTGGAGATGTGGGTCTCACTCGCTAGCCCTGGCTAATTGGACCTTACTCTGTAGCCCAGGCTATCCTTGAGCTCTCAAAGATTCTCCTGCCTCAGCCTCCAGAGTGCTGAGATTACAGGCATGAGCCACCATGCCTGGCTAAGTAGTTTGACTTAAGGGGGCACTTCTGGTACTTACTCAGTTACTTGATTTTTCTACAACTCGCTTGTTTTAAAGAGCAGTGTTTTGGTGACTGAAAACTGATTTTGTAGTTGCTATCCATCATTTGTCTCTTTATTGTTTTGTTGATAGTAAAGATGTTTAGTTGTTGCTTTGAAGTCAACTTTCCTTTTGTGGGCATTTTTTGGAAGTAGATTAAAACACTTTTCTAAAATCTGCCATAATTATAATTATCCTTATTTTCACACAAAGTCAGCATATTTATTTGTAAAATCTATGAATTAATAGTAATCAAATTTAAGGAATTACATTATTTTTGAGACAGGATCTCATTCCAGAGTCTAGGCTGGTGCAGAATTCACTCTGAGGACTAGCCTGGTCTTGAACCTGTGGCAATTCTTATGTCTCAGTCTCCTGGGTGTTAGAAGTATAGGTATGATCCACCATATCCACCTACTGTAAAGCACATTTTTAAAGCTGACAATAGCAATAAAAAATCACTAACCAAGATGACTACGTGGAAATCACACACAAGCTTTCTTGAAAGTTAAGTCAAAGATAATAAAGCCGATACAAGGATCCGAGCAGACAGGTTTGGTGGTGTTTGCGCCCCAGTGACATGTGCATCCCTTGCTGTGGTCATGTGGTCACTTTGCCTATCAGGGGTTCAGACTCTGATGACAAGCGGGCTTTTTCTAAGCAAATATCTTCAAGACCAAACACACTTTTTTCTTAGAGAATACAGCTAGGTGACTACACAGCAGTAATTGCCTAGCAGCCATGTGTAGGCTTAATGGTGTCTCCCAAGAGCCCAAGTCCTAATCCCAAGATGTGTAAACATCACCTTATCCAGCAAAAGGTGTTTTGTGGATGTGATTACAATAGCTGTCCTGGACAGGAAGAGTGTCTTGGAATATTCAGGTAAAGTCAATGAAATCACAGGTGTCCTTGTAAGAGCAAGGCAAAAGAGAAGGAGAAGACATCACAGAAGTGGAGAATGGAGTGAGGCCCTTCTAAGATGTCAACTTGACACAAGCTAAAGTCATCTGAGAGGAGGGAGTCTCAATTAACAAAATGCCCCCTTAAGATCGGGCTGTGGGCAAGCCTGTAATGACATTTTTTAAATTAGTGATTGAGGAGGGTCCAGCCCATTGTGGGTGTTGCCATCCCTCAGGTGGTGGTTCCAGATTCTATAAGAAAGCAGGCTGAACAAGCCTCGAGGAAAAAGCCAGTAAGTAGAACTCCTCCATGGCCTCTGCGTCAGCTCCAGGTTCCCACCCTGTTTGAGTTTCTGTCCTGACTTCCTATAATGGTGGACAGTGCTGTGGAAGTGTAAGCTGAAAAACCCTTAATTCCCTGAGTTTCTTTGGTCATGGAATTTCATCACAGCAATAGTAACTCTAACAAAGACAGAAGTTGGTACCGGGAGTAGGGTGTTGCTGTTACAGACCTGCCATGTTTTGGGGAAGATTATGGAAGGACTTTGGAACTTTGGGCTAGAAAAGTCATTGAGTGTTGAGAATTCGGTGAGCTGTTCCTTAGGAGCTTGAAAAATAAACATTGAGGACAATGCAGTGCAGAAGCTGGAGGCTGGCTTGTGAAGTTTCAGAGGGAAGTTTAAAGACTCTATTGGGGCCATTTGTTATTTTGAACTAAGAGTCTGTGGTTCTTCAGCTGGGGCTGAAGAATCAGCTGTGATTAACAAGACACCAGAACTACTAAACTGAACCCTTTGCTTTGTTGGGATACTTGATGCTGGTTAGCTGGAGCTGAGAATTTAGTGGTGATTAAGAAAAGACCAGCAGTCGGGCGGTGATGGTGCACGCCTTTAATCCCAGCACTTGGGAGGCAGAGGTAGGCAGATCTCTGTGAGCTTGAGGACAGCCTGGGCTACAGAGTGAGTTTCAGGAAAGGCACAAAGCTACACAGAGAAACCCTGTCTCGAAAAACCAGAAAAAAAAAAAAAGAAACCAGCATTGTTGAAGTGAAATCTTCTGGGAAGTGTTTCCTGAGTACACACAGAAGCTGTCTTCCAGAGGGAAGAAACCCTAAGACAGAACTTGTTAACAGGGACTGGGATATTGCTATGATAGGCCAGACCATGTTTTTGTTTGAAATAATATGGACTTTGGGAGTTCGGGTTAGGAAAGCAGTGGAATGCTTTAAGCACTGCCGAATGGCCTATACTAATAGGAGCATGGAAGGCAGGGGTGCTAAGAGTGACTGCAGCTGTGGGGGGCTGGCTCAAGAGGTTTCAGAGGAGAAGAACATTAATATGTGGCCCAGAGATGGTTCTTGCGATATTTGGTGAAGAGAGTGGCTGCCTTTTGCCCTTGTCCGAAGAGTCTGCCTGAGGCCAAACTGAGGAGGTTTGGATTTATTCCATCGGCAGAAGAAATCTCAAAACAGCCTAGTGTAGACTCTGTCTGTGGTTATTAGTGGTAATCTAATGAAGATTTATAATGAAAAGGAGCAAGCTGAGCAAATAAAATACAAAATGTACAGGTTGAGAGAAGGGACACCAGGAAGTGTAATAGAACTAAACCTTATGTTCAAGGAGATAAACAGATTAAGAAATTGAATATAGCGTGTGGTGACCTCAGGGCAAGATCCCACCCAGCTAAGTTTCCAATGTGTGAAAAGGAACTAAAGAAAAGTTTAGAACTGGGTATGGTGGTGCACACCTTTAATCCCAGCATTCTGAAGGCAAAGGCTGGCAGATCTCTGAGATTTGAGGCCAGTCTGGGCTACAGAGCAAGTTCAAAGACAGTCAAGCTTAGGAGTGAAGGACAGAATGCTGGTGAAGATGTAATCCAATGAGGGGGTCATGTTCCAGTCTCAGCAAGCAGCAGAACTTGCCAGCTTCGGCTATGTGGCTCTGGCTTTAGAGTCAAGGAGCAACTAAGGGAAGCCACTGAAGCCAGGCATGTGTCAGAGGTGTACCTGAATGGAGGCCTAGAGAGGCCATGTGTGAAGCTATGAAGTTGAAGCCTGGATTGTCTTGAAGACCCCAAAATGTTGGAGATATCAGAGTCGTTGGATACCTGCCAAAAAAGACTTGGAACCAGCCCAAGAGAAAGAAGTGTGTTGCAGTCAACAGAGCTGAAAGGAGTTGGAGATCTGAAGAGCATTTTGACATCAGACTTGGAGATGCAGAGTTTGGAGTTTGCCCAGCTGGGTTTCAGTCTTGCTTCGGTCCAGTATTTCCTCACTATGCTCCCTTCCCTATGTTTTGGAACGGTAATGTATATACTGTGCCATTATATGGTGGAAGTATGTGATTTGCTTTTTGCTTTTGATTTTACAGGGGATTACAGTTAAGAGATTGCATGAATCTCAGAGAGATTTTGAACTTCAGACTTCTAAATAAGTTTGGGACTATGATAAACTATGGGGATTTTTGAAGTTGGACAGAATGCATTTTTGCATTATGATATGACTACAAGTCTTTGGGGACCAAGGAGTGGAATGTGGTGGTTTGAAAAAAATGACCCCTAAAGGGAATGGCACTATTAGGAGATGTGGCCCTTTTGGAGTGTGTTACTGTGGAGGCAGACTTTGAGGTCTCACATAATGCTCAGGCCATGCCCAGTGAGACAGACCATTTCCTGTTGCCAAGATATAGGACACTCAGCTACCTCTCCAGCACCATGTCTGCCTGCATGCTGCCATGTCCCACCATGATGATAATGGACTGAACCTCTGAACTGTAAGTGAGGCACCTCAATTAAAAGTTTTCCTTTGTAAGAGTTGCCATGGTCATGGTGTCTCTTCACAGCAAAAGAAACCCTAAGACAGTGGCCAATGTTGTAACTCATGCTGGCAGTTCAACTTGATAGTCTAAGAGTCACCCAGGTGGTACTGGTTTTGAAGGCATGAAGGGGCCATGGAAAGCAGCTGAGGCTTGGCACTGAAAGGACAGAGACAGACACCATTGGTGAAGGTGCAGCCATAGTGGCAGCTGAAGACCCAGGAATGAATGGGTCATGCAGAGAAGTTGAGACTTGGCAGTACAAAGAGAACCTAGGAGAGGCTATTGGTGAAAGTGCAGCCCATTTGTGGCATAAATGCCCAGCATTTTGTAGATGCAAGTACCGAGGGACGACTACCAAGAATAGCAGCAGCAGTGGAGTGGAGCCTGCCTGAGCTTAGAACAAGTTGTGTGTGCTGCAGAGGGTGGAGCCAGAGAAGTGACCCAAGCCCCTGTTTGGAGGAGCCCAGAAGGTGGTGAGTGAATCCCAGACACTGGACATGGAGTTATTTGTATAGTTGGAGTTTGCTTTCGCTTTGTTCAGGTTATCACTCTGACCTGGTTCTTCCCCCTTGAAGTAAGGAAGTATTTATCTTAATTTTGATTTTTTTACAGGAGCCCACAGTTGAGAGATTTCACACTTTTAAAAGAGATTTGGGATTTTTCAAAGAGACTGATGTGTTAAAGGGACAGAATTTTAATATATTTGAATTTGTAAAGACTGTGGGACTTTCAAAGATGGGAAGGGGCCATGAGCAAGCAATAGGGGGATGGTATTAACTAGAGAGGACGAGGCAGGGATTTGCTCCTTAGAGTCTCCAGAAGGAATCAGCACTGCTAACCTTTTGGCCTTTGTCAAGTATAATGAATGTTGGAGTTCTGGCCCCCCAAACTGAAAGAAAATTAATTTGTGTTGTTTGGGTCACTAGGCTGGTGATAATTCATCACAGTGGCCAGAGGGTGTAAGGAAATCATGGACTACCTTAAGAGTAGGCAGTGTTCCAGCGCTGGCTAGCCCTGGGGCTGCAGTGCAGAGACCCAGCTAGGATGGCTCTCGGCTCAGACTGCCAGGAAATGCTTTTTGTCTTTGCGAGGAAAGAGGATGCACAAAGCTAACAGTTTATTTACCCTAAGAAGTTGTTACCAGCTGATAGCGTCTATTCTGTCAGGCAGGGCAAGACGAAAATAGAAGATTGGGCCAGTCAGCAGTCAGTCCTGCTGGAGCAAGGGTCCCATGAGGCCTCGCCCTCCCCAAGGATCGATAGACAGCAAATGCTTGCTGGAAGAAGGAGAAAGATTGTTCGCAGTGGTCTAACAACCGTTAGATGCCCACGCTCCTGCAAGCAGCCCCTCCTCCATGCTTGTGTAAGTCATGAATTAAACTCATTCACTAAGAAAGAAAAAGGAAGGAAGGAGAGGAAAGCATAGGGTATAGTTAGTAAGAGGGGGGTAAAGGAGTGGGACAGGGTATTGGGGTGTAAACATGATAAAGTACATAGTGTGCATGTATGGAAATGTTATAACGAGACCCACTGCTATGTAAAATTAATATCTGCTTTAAAAGGTAAATAATTTAAAGTTATTTAATAACCAGGAGTAGGGAGGCCAAGGCAGCAAACCTCTGGGAGAGCTCACATAAAAGCAGGAGTTTTCTAACTGAGGATATTCCAATCACCTGAACTTTACTGTGTGCTCGAAAAGGAGTTTCCTTTGTGAATAGGCAGTTTCTACATTTTTACTGTTTCTTGTGTTTTCTACAATTTCAGTAGAAGGAAGTATCAGAATTTTAATAATTAGTGCCTCCAAAGCAACAGTTTATGTTAGGAAATGGAAAGATGAAATGAATTTAAACCCAGAATTATTAAGCTAATTAATTACCAAATTACCTCTTTCCTTTAAAAAAAAATTTTTTTTTTCATTTTCTGAACTTTCCCTGTTTGGCATGTGTTAATTCTATTGTGAAAATAAAAGGTAATTAACACACAAAATTGGATTCAATTAATAGGAAATCAATGTAAAAAACAATAACTTGCTGTTCTAACTTACCAGAAGTAAACTTTGGTATACCTGTTAGCAAGCATATGAAGGAACTGACTCCACTGATGTAGTTTTTTAAAGTTGTTTTAAATTTTGAGTGTGTGTGTATGTGTCTTGGGGGTGGGTGTGTGCAAGTGTGAGTGTAGGTGCTCTTGGAGGCCATGAATGTGAACTGGGTCACCTGTAGCTAGAGGTACAGGTAGAGGGTGCTGGGAACCAAATTCGGGCCCACTGCAAGCATAGTCTTGCCTCTTAGCCACTGAGCCATGCCTCTCCTCACGGCACTGATGTTTTTAATCCAAAACGTGCAATAGGAACTGGAGTTGGGAAGCTCTATTGCTGTGATCTCTGGTGGGGCTTTGAGATCTTAGCAGGAATGGCAGCAGAAAGTGGAAGCCCTGTGCCCAGTGTGTGGTGACTTGTCAGGACGTGAAGGTGACCATCGGACTGGACTAATACAAGTGCCAATTTTTAATTTACAAATGAAAACAATGTTTGAGAACTGGTGTAATTTGGTGGCACTTTCCTCACAGGTTTTAAAACTTACAAAGCCAGAGGAACAAAGTCTTTGGAAATACACATCAGATTCACTTTTTCTGCAAACACTTCCACAGTGACCAGGATTTACTAGCTGATTGCAACAACATTTTCTATTGATTTGGCCTAACAATGACCTAGCTCACAGGATTCTAAGTTGAAAAACCACTCTAACACTGTCCCACAAATGGGAAGATGGTGTCTCTCTAAAAAGCAATAACAAAATATTAAAGCTGTGTTTATATTAATTTATAAAACTCACCTTCCAAGCCTGTCCCCTAGCCACCCACCAAAGAATGAGGCGACCATTCCACCCACTGCGAAGCTGGACACGGAGAGAGACCAGAGCATAGTGATGAGGTGAGCAGCAGATCCTGTAGCCTCCTTTTCAGCCCAGGGGGCTGGGGTCGCATATGCTGGCGTGACTATGATTGGGAAGAAGTCTGTGCTGTTGACATCATAGTCACTGGCAGCTCTTCGGTCATCCACCGTAATACCCAAAACATGTTGGTAATGGGATATGATTACCTAAGGAAACAGGGAAAGCCATCCATGACTTCAGCATTGCACATATAGCCTATGACGTCCCTTTAAACGTCTTGTTAGGTGTTCAAACAGGGCGGCCTAATTGTGTGAGCTGTACGATACAGATATGGGTAGACTGATCTGCAGTTGGTCATGTCCTGTAAAAGAGAGGTGATGAACACAGGCAACGGAGCAGGGTGGGAGGAGGCGCCGGAAGTAAGTGTAGAGTACCCGGAAGCAGCTCCCCAAGTACACGTTCTGCTGTAGGTTGATGGCCGCAAGGGCTTGGCGTTGTGGCAGGATAGCATCTGCCCCAGCTGAGCAAGGGGGCCGGAAGAAAAGGCTCTCTGGTGGGTAGCCTCTGCTTTTTTAGTATCTGGCAGAGCTCTTGGCTTTTATGTTGACAACTACTTACATTGAAGATATTCTTCAAGTAGAGAAGACAGATTTTTATACGAGTGTTAGTATTGCACAAAGGATTTAATAGTAACATAAAAGGAAAAAAAAAACTACTGGCAAAGCTGAGTAAAAACTTAAGTTAGAACTATATAAAATTCTAGCACCTGGTGTTATACCCTTGGTAGAAGTGAGCTATAAATTTAGTCACAGACTTCCTAACAGTTAATGCAAATAGATTCAAATGGTCAAGTCTAGAGTTGATGAATTTTCAAGATAAAAACAGCTTAGATAGAACTGAGAAGGTATAAAGACTTCTCCTATGGGTCCTCAGAGAGGTCAGTATATCCCAAAAGGAAGAGTCCTCAATGCTAAATTTCTAGCCACATTTTATATGGCTTCTGTAGCCATGAAGATGCAGCCCACAGCCTTTCTGCCTCCACACCATCCTTCTCAGCACTGATTCATCACTGTTCAGCCCCCATAAGTTGGGTAGTTCCTCTCCAACAAGGATCTGGACCATTGCTGCTCCCTCTTCCCAGTTATGAATAAGGTCCTGTTTGTAAAGCAAGCTGAGCCACAGGGAGATTCGCCATCCTCTATGCAAGGTCTGCTCTCATAGATGGCTCTCCTGTAGAGATAGCAGGCATGGAGAAAGGCTGAAAGGAATTACACAAAACGTTCTTAGCAGTTTAATATATGGAATAGAAATAATTGCAGGTGATTTTATCTCCTATTTTCTGCAGTGGGCAAGTGTAATTTTTATGCTCATGAAAAATTGTGTCTTAAAAATACCTTCAAATGTTAGTCAACTGGTAGAAAATGCCAGTAAGGGTCTGTGTTTTCAGTTCTGGCTCAGGCTTAGATTGAAGGAGGGGAGATCTCAGTCTATTCTCTCTGGTAATACTAGAGAAGATGGTTTTAGTAGGGATGTTAAAAAGACTTTCAGAAAGGAAGGATTTCTAGATTGGCCTGGATCTTAGGAGGCTGGACAAATCAGCACACTTTTTCATCATCCACAGAAAAATATCTGATTCTGGTCTCCTGCCCACCCCCCCTCCCCTTGCTCCAGCATTATTCCTTGGAAGCCAGAACAAGAGGATTGACATGCTAAGGATGATGTGCTCTTAATGAAGAACCATCTCCTAGCCCTAGGAGCTGAGCAGCAGTCCTTGTCAGACTGTGGTCTGCACACACCCCAGTCTTCACAGCCTGTGGTGTCTTACACTTTTCTCAGAACTGTAATTTCTTAGAAATGAAATGTGATGGATGCATTCAGAGCACCCCACACACCCTGCGCTTTCCTCATTGCATCCCTTCCCAAGGTATATTCGCTCCCAGTCTGAGTTGGAGCTCAAGGGCCTGGCACAGTCCCCTAACTAAAGGGCTGTGGCATCTGGGAAGAGTGAGGTCTTTCTCTGAGGATCTACTGCATAACAGAGAAAGATGCATAGAATGCACCCAGAAATGACAGGAATTCTCTGACATGTTTCCTTACAAAGTGCCATGTCCTTTCTCCATTAACAGTGAAGAAGATCCAAACTTTTTGAACCTCTTGACTACTGAGCTAACGTTTGTAGTTTTTGTGCTGAAGGTCTGTGTGAAACAAGGAGAGGGAAGACAGCTATCTTTTTAGTGTTTGGCCCCTAAAGTTTCTAATCTGCCACAGAAATGAGTCGAAGGTTGGGATAATCTGGTGGTGGAAAGCCTGATGCAAATATTGGTGCTTGTGACTGTGAATGAATGGACACATCCTTCTGTCATTCCCACTGGTTCCCTGGTGTTTTTCATTCATGCCTGGGCACAGCTGTGACTGAATGCTGCAAGGCATTCTTGCCTTCCGACCTCCTGAGCAGGAGGCATTAAGTCAGCATTTTCTCTGAGCTCAGAGAACAGCAGTGTCAGAGATAAAAAGTCGTGCGCTGCTCTTTTTGACACAGAGGGTTGTTAACCCAGGAGTCAAGGCCAAGTTACCAGCTGTGAAATGATGCACATTGTACCTGGCCGGCCAGGCTCACCCCATGTCTCTCACGTGGACAGTTTATCTTAGTGTGTGAGGAACATATGATACTCTGGGCAGGAAGAACCCACAGGACTCGCCCCGAAGAACTGCGTTTCACTTACGTCCTGAGGTGCGTTGATCACCCCGATGTCATAGCCAAACTGGAAGGACCCGAGCACGGCAGTGAAGACAGTGAAAGCCAAGGTTCCCGTGATCTGAGGATGAAAAACACAGCTGGGAAGCAGCAGTTCCTGCCCCTGACCTCCACATGGACTCCCCCAGGCTCTGCTTCTTCCCCTCCCACAGCCAACCACAGCAGCCCCGTGCTCACAGGGCAGGTGTTAGTCTAGGAGAATGTGAACGCTGTTCACCATTGTCTCATATTGCTAAAGCTGAAAGAAAAAAGAAAAACACAGCAGGACAGCTGTTCCAGAATAAACTTAAAATTCTCTTCATGTCTTTTTTTAAAAAATGATTTATTTATTTTATGTGCATTGCTATTTTGCCTGCATGTATGTCTGTCCCTGGAAGGTAGAGTTGCAGGCAGTTGTGAACTGCCATGTGGTTGCTGGGAATTGAACCCAGGTCCTCTGGAAGAACAGCCAGTGCTCTTAACCGCTGAGCCATCTTTCCAGCCCCTCTCTTTGTGTCTTATACACACGTGCATGTACACACACATACACACACACACACACACACACACACACACACACACACACACGACAGGAGAGGAGAGGGGGGGCAGAGAGGAGAGGTAGAAACCATAGGCCAGGCAGGTTTTGAACTCCCTGGTTTGTAGTTGAGGCTGATGTTGAACATCTGGTCTCTGTGACCTCCCCTCCAGAAAACTAGAATTATAGGCATGCACCACCATACCCTGTGTATGGGCTGCTAGGGGCAGGCCCACGCTTTGTTCATGTTAGACAAACGCTTCACCAAGTGAGCTTAATATCTTTTCAAGATTCAAAGTCAGAACTGAGAATTAGAATTGCTGCTGAAGGGAAAAAGAACTTCCAGCTCAGAACAAAACAGTCCTGCGGTAGCATCAGTAGAGATGGGAGCTTTCCAGACATTTCCACTCTGCAGAAACACCCCAGCACTCACTCAGAGTCATCCTGGTTATCATGATCTGTACCAGTATCCAGGCAAGGGTGCTTTTCAGGATTTTCGTGAGGCTGAGCATGGAGGTGTGAGTTAAGTTACCCTAAAACTGCGGAGCATTCAATTCACAATTAATTACTCATCCAGTCAGCTGACAGGAATCATGCATGCAGATTCACAGGTCAGGGTGCTTAGAACAGCAGCTTGTAGAAAGAACTGTCATTCAATAGGAATGTCAAACAGATCCAGTCACATCGTGATACACACCAGATACATTCAACACGCTATGCAGCAACTCAAAAGAATAATGTGACCAAATACATTGGCTTTTGATGTTTGTTTTTGTTTAGAGACAGGGTCTTACTTTGTAGCCCTGGATAGCCTGGAACACATAATGAGAACAGGCTGGCCTCAGACTCAACAGAGATCCTCCTGCCTCAGCCTCCAGAGTGCTGGAATTAAAGGCGTGCACCACCATACTCAGCTCGGCTTGTTTTAAGTGGTAAATGAAATTGTAAGCCTTACTGAATGATTTGTCACATGATTGATTCATTGATGCTTCACAATGCTGCGAGTCAGGTCTGGTGCCTTCTGCATGCTGGGAAGCTCCACCTGTAAGCTACAGCCTTAGCTCACTAATGCTCTGAAAAGGACTTAAGCACAAATAGTATTGGACTTGTACATACAATGTTTCATTGAAGAATAAATAAAAAAGTGACTCTTTTGAAAAGACTGTAAGGCTGGAGAAGTAGAGGTAAAAGGAATATTTTTAAAATTCATGCTGTTAGGTATTTTATAGGGAAATGTTGTATGTGTTATCATATAATTTAAAATTTCAACCAGGCAGCACAGTATATAACAGGTTATTATGTTGGGTGGATGAATGAGTCACATCGGCATGGATTTTGGTTCCTTGTTGTTGTTTTTTCTTTTTTTATACCTTAAGTGACTCTGCCTGCTTCCCTTATAGCATCTTTGGTTTTTGTCTGACCTGTAAGATTGTAAATCTCTGCACTCCAGCATGAAGAATAAATAATTATCCAGGACCCTGATTCTCTAATAAAACTCCAGCTCAGTCATCAACAAAGTCTCACGGACCTTCCTAGGGACCCTAGAAGTTCTCCAGCCCAGTGACTCTGAAACAAGACTCTATTCTGGGGCTTAGGACCTGTGTAGCTCCTAGAGCACCCCAAGTCCTTCTGTTGGATTGGAATCTCACTTGGGCGTGTGCAGTCTGTAGGTTTCCACAATTCCCTTCTTTTCATAGCTTTAGTTGGCCATTGTGCAGGCCACTGTCAGCAACTTTGTCCTGAAAGGACAGCAGGAGATGCAAAGATGTCTGTCTGTCTGTCTCTCTCCTCTGATGACGCATACATATATTCATGAACATCACATGTATTATATATTTATTACAAAGAATATATACATATTTACACATAAGAATATCTTATACACAAGCAAGTACTATTTAAAATATGCACACACACACTTACTATATGGTATGTAATGTAATGACTTATGCAAGGCTTTGAATGACTTTCTAAAACGTAGTAAGACATCTGGAACTCAAAAAATTAAAATTAGGATGGGATTCCATTTGCTAGGTGAGTGGTTTATCCTCAAATCATCTCCCCTCTCAAGCTGTTCCCAAGGATTAGGATTTCTTTTTGTTTACAGAAAACAGTTATCAGCAGCAGCGAGGAATCAGGTGCATTGGGAGGGCTCTGACATCCTCTCCATCACATAAACACAACTTGAGAGCCCAGAGCTGAGGATGCTTCCTGCATGCCCACTTGCTCCTTTATGTGGATTATCTCATTTATTCCCACCATTCATTTTTCACTGGTGCTATAAAAAATTCCTAGCAACCCAGTGGCTGAAACAATGCAATCTAACTTACCTTATAGGTCTTTGGGTTAGAGATCTAGTCTGAGTCTCTGCAGGCTAAAATCAATATGTTAGCAGGCTATGTTCCCATTGAGACTGGAGAAGAAAATTTGAGTTGATGGTAGAATTCACTTCCTTGTGGTGGTAGGACCCTGAGGTTTCTTGCTGGCTATAAATTGGGGACCTCTCAGTTGCAGAGGCTAGCATGCTCCTTAGCTAAGGGCGCTCTTCCTCCGTCTTTACAGTCAACAATGACAGGTCATATCCATGTCATATTGCATCTCTCAGATCCTGACAAATTCTTCACTTTCAGGAATGTATGATATTAGATTTAACACCTCTGGGTAAGCCAAGACTATCTCTCCATCTCAAAGCCCTTAGTAGATACTATATCCGTCCAAGTCATCTAGGTGTATGTAGTCTGGAAAAGTTTTGTTCATGACAGGGAAATTTCATGAAAATTACTAAGCACAAACAATCCCATCTCCTTGCATCCACCCATTCTAATGGCAAAGAGATCGGCATGGCATCTGTACAGAGCTAAGACAAGTAGTGAGGACTCAGAGGGGTTCTCCCTCAGTCCACACTTTGGGTTCCTAAAGGGTTTGCCTGTTCTCTCAAAGACCCTGCAGGTAGTCATCATTTCACTCTCAAGGAAATGTGGAAACAGAAATAACTTGTACGGAAGGCAAGGGAAGGAAAATCTTCAAGTCTTTTCTCTAAACTTCTTTACAGGCCATGGCATGATAAGCTGGAAACATTTTAAAGGTCAATTGTTACTTGGGGTTTAATACATTTTGGTTAGAGAAATGAGTTCCCATGTCCAATTTAAAATATACTGCAGATAAACATGGAAGAACAGCCTAGCATGGGGCCAGTGAGCTGGCTCGGCATCTGCAGGTAGGTACTGGCAAGCTTGTGAGTTAAATGCCTGGGACCCACGTGCTGGAAAGTGAGAACTGACTCCTGAAAGTTGCCTTCTGACCTCCACATGTGCATTGTGACAGGAGCACGCGCACGTGTGTACACACACACACACACACACACTCACCCCAAAATAAATAAATTTTTTAAACTTAATACGGAAGTAGTTGAACCTTAACATGAAACAAAATGTGGTATTTATTTTGTGGCTTAGAAGTCATATGTCATATATTGGCATAGACAAGTAGTTGTGAAAGTCAGAAAACTTAGAAAGGGGTTCTATAGTATCCCTGTGCCTCAGTTTCTCTACCTTTGAAATGGCCGTAATGAGAGGTGATGAGTGGGATTATGAGACTGGACTCAGGAGGAGCCTTGGACAGGATTACTGTAAAAATGAAGATCAGTAAAGTGCTCCCCTTTAAGTGGAGGGAGGACACACAGCAAACGCCTTTCTGCCCATATCACCACATTTCATGGATTGCGTCTATGAAGCAACCATCTATCAACTTTTCATACCTCACTAATAATATCCAAAAACAACATGAAAAGCAGACAGGATCTCCACTCTGCGCTGCAGAAGCCATGCTCAGGGAGGGTTAAGAGGGTTGTACCTGACCATAACTAGTCTGTGGCAGATATCCTAGTATGGAACATTTAAACTTCCACTGTTAAATAAGAAAGCAGATTTTCCAGCAACTACAGATTGACTAGGAAGGGGAAAATGTATGATTTGCCTCCACATGCTTCCAAAAGCCAAGCCAAAGGTGATTTTACATCCAATTTTGAAAAAGGCCAAATATTTCTCATACCACAGAATTTTCAGACTGAAAGGAATTTAAAAAGTGACAGATGTTTGTCTGATACCTCCACTTACCAATGGAAGAAGAGGAGGATTCACAGACCATGCCCCTTGTCTGATTGTCTGTGCATTGTGGGTATGTCCAGACTGACACTAACTTTCCTGAGCCACCATTCCTGGTCATCCTTTAACCTCCAGTGGCTGACAAAACTGAAAAACCCCCTCTTTCTGTCAGTCCATACAGCTCTGTGTTCTGTTATCAGGCAATTCCTTGAAGAACGTTCTTACAGTTTAGTCTCTAAAGCACTGGGGGAATTTACCAAAGCCTGAAGGTTGGCTCTGAGACGGTCCCTTTGACAGCATCTTCTAGACATTAGGTATATGAATGCTGCCTTATCATATTTGCTGAATCTGCATACCATCCCTGTAGTTACTAATTTAATATTTATCCATAAATCATCATTACAGTTCTCTCTACTATAGCTTCATCCTGAACTATATCACTCACAGAATCATGAAGCCAGGGCCATTCTTTAAATGTGCATTATACAAATGCATAACTGATATTTAAACGTTTGCCCTCTAAGCCTTTCTAATGTTATCTTTACTTACTCTCAAACTCTGAAGAGATTACTTCATTCACAGATTACCAAAAGAAAGCCTAGATAGTCCATATCAGGCCCCAAGAATCATCATTTTATCGTAATATAGAAAACACAATGCTCAGTTGATTTAATCTGAGTTTCAGCAGCACACATAGCGTTAGAGTCCACATCCAAGCCTGGCTGATTTCACAACACCTGGTGTCATTCATGAAGCAATGCTCAGGTCAGTATGTAAGGGTCCCACTCTTAACAGGGGTACAGATTCATCAACTTCTATTATCATATGCAGGAGTTTGAGAGAGCTTGTAGACACAGGAGAGTAACATATCCTTTTGAAGGTTTTATTTGGAAAAGGATTTTATCTACAGAGATGTTGAAATACCAGAGAAATGACAACCCCATGGCTTTCCCTTTGCTCACCGGTGATTACCTAACATTCGCCACATTTATTTCATAATGTGTATTGTTGAACCATTTAAAATAAGCTGCAGATTACCTGTGTCACCCCATTCCTGATGACTTCAACAAGTACTTTCCTTAAGAACAAAGACCTCTTCCTGTCTGATAGAGATATTCTCACCCAGGGATATAACAGAGTGTGCCAATATTAGCTAAGAGTCAGCCCAAAGCCAGATTCTCCAGAGTGTGCTCCATCAGGTCTTTTCTTCTTGTGGTCTGAGGTCACCCGCAACAGAGCCATCAGCTCTCAATCTCTTAATCTAGAACAGTCTCTCCCTTTGTCTTTCCTACATGGGAATTTTTTTTTTTTTTTTTTTTTAACATTCCAGATCTACTTCAAGGTTAGATTCCGGTGAACTTGCCACAGGCTTGGGGGTAGTAGCACATTTCTCCAGTGACAGGCTATACAGTGGCCCTTGGGAAAGTTATGCAGACTAACTAGCAAATATCCTTAAAACTCTGATTACTGAATAAGAACTCAGGTTTGCTTAGCAGCCGAATGGATTAGTAATTGACCAAGTAAAGAGGTAGCTTGGAGCTGTGCTAACTGCAGTCAGTGTCACCAACAGTTTTATATGCTCGCTCACTTGAACAGATTTCCAATCTCCTCAAAACTAAATCAAAGGAACCCAAGGTTGCTTTACCTTGTCTTCTGACATTGTGTGTGTGGAGTTGTCCTCTTAATCCCAGGTCCTGTACTGAATGTGGGTGAGTAGCTGACCAGCCAGAGTCCTCAGCTGCCTGGTTATACATTGTAGGAGGAGGAGCAAGCAGAGTTGAGTTCTAACCTTCACCAAGGTTAGAGTATTGATGAGACTCCAATCAATATGCCCTTTACCTCGGTGACCTGTGGCTTGAGTGTCTCTGTTCCCTGGGAAAGAAATGAGAGTAGGTATAAGTCACAGAGGCAGGCACATGCTAAGGGCTGATAAGTGTGGCAAAGGAGCAGCCCATGGGGTGTTCCGTAGAAGCTGAGATACGCTGTGTTGTGGGAAGACAAGGGCAGGCGTGTGGAGGGTGCACTGCAATGTGCTCTGCAGAGACCCAGTACTGTGGGCTTGTGCTGCAGAGACCGGCTTTGTGGCTAAAGACTATGGAGACATCAGTGACCTGAATGAGCTTTGGAGAGGTGTGTGCTTGGGTTTGAATCACAGTATTTTACTGAGGGGGACCTTAAGAAAGGAAGTCACTGTGACTTTTCTTCATCTTTGATTTGTATTGTTGCTTGTTTTTTGACCTGATAAAAAGGAGATAAACGTGCACACACTTTGTTTTGTTGAGGGGGTTAAAGGAGATAACACGATGTGTTTGTCACAAAGTAAGCTCTCAATAGATGGTGGCAACACATTTTCTATTGTTATTATTAATTCAGTGCGTTTCAATCTGTGATTGCAGAACCAGATGTGGCACACATCTGTAACGTTAGCACTGCCACCACAAGAGGACTGTGAGTTGGAGGCCCATTGGATTACATGAGAGTTGCCGGCTAGCCTTGCCTACAGAGAGACCCTTGTTGGGGGAGAGAGTGCACTTTGTATAATCGCCTTGGGTTCTCAATGAACTCGGCTTATATGTCTTCAGCCCGTTTCTTTCTAGGAATCCCCTATGACATCTGATCCAAAAACTATGGAGGAGATAGCAAGTTAGTTTAGCTCTCACTGTGACTGGCAGCTGTGCATCCTGGGTTCCTCGGACATCCCATGGAGCAGTTCACAGCAGAGGAACTGTAAGAAGCAGCAGCAAAAGGACAGGAACCAGGGTGGGGAGGAACTGCACTGCATTTGCCTGACACTTGCCCTCCTCTCCTCATTTCTCATCTCTGTCCCTGCATGTGTGGTATATATGCACGTGTGTGTGTCCTCCTCTGCAGAGGCCAGGGATTGATGCCGAGTATCTCCCTCTCTTACTCTCTACCTCGCTATTTGAGGCAGGACCCCAGAGAACTTGAAAGCTCCTGGTATTCACCCTGATCCACCCCAGTGCCAGGATGATAGGCACAGCCCCACCATGCCTAGACTTTTTATGTGTGTTGGGGACTTGAACCCAGGCCCTCTGGTTTTCACAAGTGTTCTTACCCACTGAGCTATCTCTTCAGGCCCTCATTTCTGGAAGGTGAAAACACGCGAAGCAACCAGTTTTAGGAAGCAAATAATTAAATTCAAAGCCCAAACTTCAGCGGACCTCAGCACGGTTGTATTCTCTAACGTGCGGCGGATGAGACGCAGCCCCCTCTTGCAAGGACTTAAAGTGAGGACACAACCTGCTGTGTCTCAGAAGGCAGGCACGTGAGGGCTGATAACGTGTCATTAATCTTTACAGAGTTCCTTTCTGAGCCAGCCTCTGTCAGCACTTCCCGGGGCTTGACAGGTGGTGGCGCTCGTCTTTGGCACCAGGCCTTACAGCGCCCCATGATGTGCTGGCCCGGGAGTCCTGTCCTCAGCACCACGGATGGCCCTGAGAGGAGATGCCTTGGCTGACTTGGCTCAGTATAAAACACGCCTGTGCTGCTGTCAGGAAGGAGAGCTGCCCTGCGTTGCTTTTCTGCCTTTGTCTTCTGAAGTCTGCTTTGAAGTATTGGTGTTTGTCTTCCTTGTAGCCTTGGCTGGGAGTCCGCCACTGCGCCCAGGGGACATTGCTCCTCCCTCATTGGAGATGCGACTCATTCAGCAGCTGGGGGTGGGCTAAAACTACCTGCAGGTTGAGGATGGAGGGAGCATACTGCACAGGTTGATTTTGGCAGGGAACTCAGACCACAGACCGGCCTCATGCTGAGCGGCTGATGTAGCTTCAGGGTGCTCTGAGGAGCTGTGGGCTTCTGTGGGATAAAGTCTGGAAATGAAACCTGGCCTTTTGCACTTTGCCCTGAGATGACGTGTCTACTCACTGAGTGCTCGTAATTACTCAGAGATTCCCTGCTGCACTGCCAAAACAGCCTTGCGTTGTTTCCATCTGTCTTAGTGCCCCGTGCAGAGGTTTCAGGCAGGCACAACCAGTACTGGGTACCAGGGATTGGATTCAGGTCCTGGTGTTTGCAGAGCATATGCTCATACCCACTAGGTCTCCCCAGACCTGGTTTTATACTTTTAAACCTTTCGGGTCACATTCTGATTACATCACTAATTAAGGGAGGAAATGCCAAGAATTGTAAATGATGATTCTCACTTCCCTCTCTACCCTTTTAGTAAAGTGAGAGGAGTTAGTTTTTGTTTTTGTTTTCTCTATAAATGAGAGGAAATGGCCCAGAGCATTCCTCTGCTGCATTCCTCTCCAATGGAGTCAGGTGCCCGTAAGACACACCTGCAAGCTTGGCCAAACCAAGAGGGCGAGGGCTCACGGGAAGAGCTCAGTCCTGAAGATTGGGTCCTTCTGCTTGGCCTCCCTGGTCCTCTGGTACAACTGCACTTTCTTGATGTGGAAGTCAAGATTGATTTTAAAAGTTAAATCACATCATGAATCCTGCCTGCAAGTCCCCAGAGCTCTAGCATCCCCGGCCAGCAGGGAGCTCTTCCTCTGCTCCATGGCCTGAGAGGCCCCCTTGAGGTAGGTCTGATTCTGAGGCTGTCTTTCCTACTCAGGACTCAGCCATCTGCCTCCAGTTTGTCTGTCATAGTACTGGGGAGACTGACAACAGCCATGGACACGCAGGGCCTTGTAGACCATGAGAGTGGCTAGAATCCACGTGAATGGCAATGGGAAATCACCAGAGAGAACAGGCGGGCGAGTACTGTGATCCACTGTTTGTTTTAAGAGTACTTCTGTTGG
>CABHPP010147614.1:18538-37149 GCA_902168425.1 Peromyscus attwateri | reverse complement strand
GCGGCCGCGGCCGCGGGGCTCAGGAGCCGGCGGCGGAGCGACGCGGGCAGCGGGGCTCGGCGGCGGCTGACTCTCACTGCGGCTCCCTCCGTTCTCCGCGGCCAGCGGGACGTGAGCGCGCGTGCGTGCGATCCTTCCGCAGCGCGGCGGCCGGCGAGGGTCCCGGGAAAGGCGGGGGAGCCGAGGCGGGGGCGCGGAGGGATACCGCCGGGGACAATCACGGGTGACACGTGCGGGAGGCGAGCTGGCCCACGGCTGCGGCTTGCTGGGGCGCGGCACGCTGGAACCTCAGGCCCGGCGAAGCAGCTCGAGTGGGTGCCGTGGGGTGCCGCTGGAGCCCCGCATGCGGGGCCACGATGCGCCCTCCTCCCGAGCTGGCTCTGGACGCGGTGTTGACAGCCTCGGTGTCGGGTGGCAGGGTTGCCCTGGTGACGGATGCGGAGGGTTTACTCTTTGTGGTGGGAGCGGCCAGTGCGGGTTGCCCACGCTTGGGCAGGAATCTCTGAGAAGACCTCGGCCAGCTGCACCAGCACGCTCTTGAAATCAGAGCCCCGGCAGGGGAGCGCGCTCCGTGCTCTTTGTTGCCTCCTTTGGGTACTGGGAGCCTAGGGTTCTATGGAACCTTTGCCCAGAACCCAGTGCTGCTGGGGCTCGATCGTCCAGAAAGTCTACATGAAACAGACCTGCGTGCACTTGGTAACTGGGAAAGTTGCTGTGCCTTGCAGATATCGCTGAAAATAGCGAGTAAACGAGCTAGGAAAAGATTCTAGAGCAGTGGTTCTCAATCTTCCAGATGCTGTGACCCTTTAATACAGTTCTTCATGTTGTGGTGACCCTCAACCATAAAACTGTTTCCCTTGCTACTTCATAACTGTAATTTTGCTACTGTTACGAATCGTAATGTATATGTTTGAGGTCATGACCCACAAGTTGAGAACCACTGTTCTAGACAGTGAAAGCATTTCAGAATCCAAATCTGAGAAAGACTTGTGTTTAACAGGGTGGAAGATAGTTAAGAGTCTCTGAACTTTGTCCTACATCTTTATTAACTTTAGGTGCTGGGTCTGTACCCAGAATCAGATGTTCCCCAACAATGACCAGCTTTAGAGACAAACCTAATCTACCTGTTAAGGGAAAAGCTCCTATACCTTGCACACAGTTGTCAATTTTAAAGTTGTGGAGTACACTAACAATTTTATAATGACATTGCCAAACTTTCATCTTTTTTTTTACTTTTAAAGATAAAAGTAATGTCTTAGTATTCTGTTGTTATGAAGAGACACCATGACCACAGCAACTCTTATAAAAGAAAGCATGTGATTGGGACTTGCTTCCATTTTCAGAGGTTTAGTCCATTATCATCCTGGCGGGGAGCATGGTGGCAAGGAGGCAGACATGGTGCTGGAGAAGTAGCTGAGCGGTCTACATCTGGATCAAAATGCAGCAGGGACAGAGGACCACTGTTCATCTTTTGAAGCCTCAAAGTCCACCCCCCCCCCCCCAGTGACACAGTTTGTCCAGTAAGGCCACACCTCCTAATCCTTCTCAAGTAGTGTCACTCCCAGATGACTAGCCATTCAAATATATGAGCCGATGGGGGCCATTCTTATTCAAACCACAAGTGGAACTAGGACTGGAAATGAGAGCAGAACAAACTGTAGATGAGCAGCTGTCAGGTTGAGACCGTTTCCTCCTGCCGGGAAGATAGGGAATCCTGTTCCTGATAAAGAAATCCTTCCACTTCTGCAACGTGTCCCCACCTGATTTAGTTGCTCATTGCTCCTTCCTGTATTTATCACTCTGCCTTTTTGTAGTCTCAACCATTTTAATTCTTATTTCTTAACTTTTATTATCACCTTAAAAATTAGAGATGGGTGGGGGCCTGGAGAAATGGCTCAGTGGATAAGATCAGTGACTGCTCTTCCAGAGGACCCAGGTCAATTCCAAGCAGCCACATGGCAGCTTACAACTGTCTGTAACTCTAGTTCCAGATGATCTATAGCACCAGGTATGCATTTGGTCTTTATTTGTGTTTATAATCCAGGAAATTTAAACATTTAATAAGATAGTAGAAAAGATGATAACTTACAGAAATATAGAAAACTATGTTTTATTCATTACTCTGGTGCGGAGCAGGGGGGTGATGTGGCCAGCAGACTGGGTAATGATCCCCCAAAGGCAAGAAAGCAGTTCTATTCAAATGACTAAGTAGCAAGTGTCGGGTCAAACGTGGAGACTCTGACCCTGAGTAGTTTAAGCATATTTAAGCACAGCACAATTTAGCGAAAATTTTCCATGATAAGTAACTCAATTCTGTGTGAACAATAAAGCTTAATACATAACTACATGAAAACTCTTTGTAAAGTACAGGTGACATCTTTCATACAAATGGTTTATATAGATCAACAAGCTCATGATAAGACTCTGGGAGGATCTGGTGTGTTCTTGGTCACACAGGTGCAAAGTGCAAAGCTCACCAGACTGTCAACCATGTCCACTCCCAGGCTTCTGGGCAGAAAATAGATTATATATACATCCCTCCCTTCGAAGGGACAAACCTGTGTGCTTAAGATTTGTGGTTCCCCTAGTGTTCATCTGTGAGCATAAGGACCTCAGTGCCTTCCACTCTCTGGCATTTTTTAAGATTTTATTTCCGGACTTTTATTATTTCATTTACATTCTCTTGTTTTTGGCTCTAAAAATTGAAAGGATTAGAAGGACTGAGTATTTTGGAAATCCTAATCTACAGATTCTAAAAATGTACGTTACAAAAAAAAAAAACCATAGAATTTAATTGCAACTCCATTTTTTGTCACTTATTTTTGCCTAAAATCAAGTGTAAAACAACAACAACAACAACAACAAAACCCAGAGTTTAGATCCTGTCAGTTTCTCATATTTTCCAAACTGTAACCATGCATTTTAATTACTGTTTTACTTTTTCAACATGGTATTATTTTCCTGAAAATGCCTACAGTAAATTTTAAATAGCTATGGAAATTATGTTCTGTCAGCTGCAGTTGAAACTGTAGCTTGTCTACTAAGAGTCCATTTATGGCTGTGTTTTTAATACTGTGAGGAAGTTGTTTTCTGCTTATTTTCCTTAGTGCCAACTCCCCTAGCATGTTGCCAATAAGATGTATACAACGGTCTGGTCCTAGGTCAGCTATTGCTTGTAACACATTGCAACAAGTATCAGTTGAGGTAGAATATTGGGGCTTAGGAACAACAGTGTAGGTCAGGCGTAGCAGGATGAGAGAAAGTCCTGACGTGTGCCCTCCTCCCCTTCAGAGCAGCGGTGTCTGGGAAGAAGTCTATAGAGTTGTGGCTTTGCCGCTGATGCAGACACTCAGAAGGGTGTGTGGCTAACAGCTAGTCACATGTTCAAATTTGGAGTGGTTAGCTATGTGCGTTCTTTCCCACCCTTCCGTGTAGAACAACTTTAATGGAGAAGTCACCAAACTAAATAATGTAAACTATGTAAGTCCATAAATTAACAATTTGGACAACAAAAAAATTGCTATTTAAGATATATACAGCTTGATAAATACTTGATTAAAAACTAAAGCCATAGATTCTCATTGCCCAATTACAAAAATTAGAATTAAATCTACCTAAGACATCTAAAATCTTCACCCCCATTTTTCATTTTAGGGGAAGGATATTAATTATAAAATTAATATAGTAATCAGGAAAAATTTCAATTAGCTTTCATCAGTGTCTTCGTTACCTCCTATTGTCTACTTTGTCTTAAGATCTATTTTACAGTTATTAAGATAGCTATCTCAGCTTTTTCTATTAGCTTTTACCTTACATATCTTTTCTCTGCTTCAACTCCTTTCTGTTTCATTGTTTTTTGTTTTTGTTTTTGTTTTGTTTTGATACAGCAGCTCCTGTAGCTCGGGCTGGCCTCAGACTTGGTATTTAGCCAACTTCACAATGACTCCAAACTCCTAATCCTGTCTTCCTCCTCCCAAGTAAAAGTATTAGAAGAACTATATATTTTGGACATCAAATCTCAAAAAATCTGACATGTGTCTTGCAAATAACAAAAACAAAATATGTCTCGTTTAACTTGTTTTTAACCTTTCTCCATCTTTATATTTTGTATATAAATTTTACATAGTGTTTTGTGAAATTTTGTTATTTTATGCAATATGACACTTTATCCATTAGTTGGCAAGCTTATTCCATTTATATTCATTGTAATCACTGACATATATTTGAACGTATGGGAACAAATCTATTAATGCCATTTTATGCTTTTTTTCTCTTTCTTCATTTAAAGAAATGTGTGTGAAAAGGATCTTTTATTCTTCTAGGTGTTTTTAAAATTTCATTTGAAATTTATATACTCAATTTTTTTTTATCTTAGTGTTACTCTGAAGATTTCTGCCTTGTATATTTAACATAGTAGAACTTTAAGTACTGTTGTAAAGGATCTCTGCACACAGTCCAAGAATTAGAGCCTCTGAAGTCTGCACATTCTGCAGACTGTTTACACAGACATTTATCTTTATATATGTACTTCCTTGTCACATCTCAGATTATCATTTGATTACCATTTTCCTTTGTCTTTAATTACATCTTCTTGTCAGTCTTTGCTGGTATATTTTGTGTTTTTGTTTTCCTGGAAATGTCTTTACATCATTTTCATTCCTGAAAAAAAAAATAGATTATACCTATTGATGAAAGACTGACACTTTCTCTGTATTTTTCGCTTTCTTGCTTCTGAGACTGTATTCTGGATGATTTCTTTAGTTACATATTCCATTTTAATTTTAAATTGTTTCATCTGCTAAACTCCAGTATTTTTAATTCTAAAACTTTATTTTTCATTTTTGAAATTACATTTCACTATTAAACATTTACTTTCACATGATTCCTGGTGGTCCTGGGCTTGCTTGTCATTTTTGTGGCTACTTGGATCACTTCTCCGGAAATCTGTTACCTAGTTATTGTATAATTTGTATCTGTCTGGCAATTCCTACCTCTAAATAACAGCACATATTGATTTTACTCTTCTTTACCCATACTGGTTTCTGAGTTCATATTTCTTCATGTTTTTATTTTTTTCTGTGGCACTGGGAATGGAACCCAAGCCTTTTTACATGCTAGACAAGTACTCTGCCAGTGAGCTACATACCAGTCCTTAGATTTTTGAAACAGAGCCTTACTATGTAACCCTGGCTGGCCTTAAAATGGTAAGTCGCTTGCTTCTACAGATACTGAGACTGTAGGAGTGTGGCACCACATGGGGCATCCTTACAAGGTGAAGAGTCTAGTGGTCCAAATGGAAGGCACTTCACTTCAAATAAGATTTGCCTCTGCTTCTGCAACATGTCTTGGGATGTTAGCCATCTGGTACTCCTTCAACCCTTCTTGTGGTGGGCTCTCAAAACAAAAGAACCTGTTTCCACCCTCAGTCAGAGCTGCTGTTGACATTTGTACTCAGCCCAGCCCCATTATTCCTACTTACATACAGGCAGCTGCTCTAGTTTCTCTGAGAAATTTATATCTTTTTATTTGGTAGATAGGGGATTTTGAGGATTTTTCTGGTTGCTATGTGAAAGTTTCGTTTGCTACCAATACTTGGCATTATGTCTTTTTAAAAATTATTTTATATGTATGGATGTTTTTCTTACATGTATGTCTGTGCACCACGGGCATGCAGTGCCCTTGGAGGTCAGAAGAAAGTGGTAGATCATATGGGAGTTGAGTTACAGATGGTTGTAAGTCTCTGTGTGGGTGCTGGGAATTGAACCCAGGTCTCCTGGAAGAGCAGCCATGCTCTTAACTTCTGAGCCATCTCTGCAGCCCCGTTTCTCTTTTTTAATTTTTAATTTTTAAAAGATTTATGTGTATGAGTGTTTTGCTTGTATGCATGTCTGTGTACTACATGTGTGTAGCACCCACAGAAGTGAGAAGGGGCATCAGATTCCTTGGAACTGAAGTTCTGGATCTCTTGGCTTGGGAGTTGTGAATGCCCTGGAACTGGAGTTACAGATGATGGTGAGCTCCCATGGGGGTGCTGGGAGTCGAACCTAGGTCCCTGGCAAGAGCAACAAGTGCTCCTAACCACAGAGCCATCTCTCCAGTTCTTAATTTTAATTTTAAAAATATCAGCTCTGGCAAGGCCTGGTGGGTCTCCATGAGTTTGAGGCCAGCCTGGTCTACAAAAGAGTTCCAGGACTGCTGGGACTGTAACACAGAGAAACCCTGACTCAACAAAACAAAACAAACCAACAACAACAAAATCAACTCTGGTGCTTTCAATGGTCTTCAGTGAAATTATGCTTTTGGCTCCAAATCACGAAGAATATTTTTTTAAAGTATTTATTGGCTAGTTATATTTCTTCATTTGAGAACTGTTTATTGAGTTCATTAGCCCATGTTTTGATTTAGTTACTTTCCTGAGGCTTTTTCTATTGTTTTTGTTTGTTTGTTTTATATAATCTAGATACTAATGTTCTATCAAATGTATTTCTGGCATTTTTTTTCTTCCATTTGCTTTATGGAAGCTATTTAATTTCACAAGATCCTATTTGTTGGTTACTGGGCATATTTCTTGAGATCTGAGGCCTATTCAGAAAGCCCTTACCTACTCCGACATCTTGAAATGTACTATTATGTTTGCCTCTAGGAGTTTCTGGGTCAGACCCTATGTGGAGGTCTGTGGTCCATGTGGAGTTGACGTTTGTGCAGGATGAGAGTTAAGTTCTCGATTCATCCTTCTTTATGTAGATGTCCAGCTTTCCCAGCACCATTTGCTGAAGATGCCTTTCTTCAGTTTGTACTTTTGGCATCTTTATAAAAAAGTCAGGTGACTACGATTTTGTGTCCAGGCCCTCTTTCTCTTCCAGTGATCTGTTCATCTGTTTTTGTGCCAATATCATGCTGTTTTTATTCCTGGGGCTCTGTAGTATAACTTAAAATCAGGTGTGCTGGCTAGTTTATGTCAACACAAGTTAGTCTTCAGAGAGGAGGGAGCCTCAATTGAGAAAATGTCTCAGTTAAGATCAGGCTGTGGGTAAGATTGTAGCTACAGGCTTAAGTTAGTGATTGATGTGCGAGAGCCCGGCCCATCATGGGTAGGACCACCCCTGGGCTGGTAGTCCTGGTTTCTATAAGAAAGCCATAGGAAGTAAACAGCACTCCTCCATGGCCTCTGCATCAGCTCCTATCTCCAGATTCCTGCCCCCACTGCTTTTGATGATGAACTGTTATATGGAACTGTGGGTAAAATAAACCCATTCCTCCTCAAGTTGCTTTTGGGCATGGTGTTCCATCCCAGCAATAGTAACCCTAAGACATCAGGTATGGTGATACCTCCAGAAATACTGTTTTTGCTTAGGATTTTTGTGGCCCATCCTGGGGTTTTTAATGTTCCACTTGTGTTTTATTTTATTTTTTTCTTTTTCGTGAAGAATTTCCATGCAAATTTGACTGGGATTGCATGGAATCTGTAGGCTGCTTTTCATAGGACGACCATTTTCACAGTATTAATGCTGATCCTAGAGCACAGGAGGTCTTCCCATCCTCAGTTTCTTCAGTGTCTCAGAGTTTTCATTGTAAGGGTCTTTCACATCCTTCTTAGGTTTACCACAATGTATTTTTTAAGCTATTATGCAGGAATTGTTTCTGTGATTTGTTTCTCAGCATGTTTCCTTTCTGTATTTAATTTGTATCTTGCTGCATTACTGAAAGTGTTTATGAGTTCTTAGAGCTTTTTGGTGGTGTTGTTGAGGGTTCACATATAGAATCATATTATCTGCAAATGGAGATAATTAGATGTCCTCTTTTCCTATCTGTGTCCCTCCTAACTTCCTTCTCTTGTCTTATTGCATAGCTAAGGCTTCCAGTACTATGCCAAGTAAGAGTGGTGAAAATCGACATACTTTTCCTTGGTCCCGATTTTAGTGGAAATGCGTTTTCCCATTCAATATTTGCTGTAGGTTTGCCATATGTAGCCTTTATTATGTTTAGATAAATACTTTCTGTTATGACTTTCTCCAGATTTTTTTCTTTTTTTTTTTCTTTTTTTTGGTTTTTCGAGACAGGGTTTCTCTGTGTAGCTTTGCGCCTTTCCTGGAACTCGCTTGGGAGACCAGGCTGGCCTCGAACTCACAGAGATCCGCCTGCCTCTGCCTCCCGAGTGCTGGGATTAAAGGCGTGCGCCACCACCGCCCGGCTCCAGATTTTTAATATGTAGGGATGCTGGATTTTGTGGAAATCTTTTTCTGTGAACATATAATTTCTGTCTTTGATATGCTTTATGCAATTAGTAACATTTATTGATTTACATATATTGAACCATCCCTGTATCTCTGGAATAAACCCAACTTGATTGTGATGGATGATCTTTTGTTGAGTTCTTAAAATTTAGTTTGCAGGTATTTAGTTAATTTTTTTTGTCATGTTCATCGGGGTAAACTGTGATTTTTCTTTATGTCATTGTCTCTTTATAAAGCTTTGGGTATCAGCTAAGACTAGCTTGGTAAGAGGGTTTAATAATGTACTTTCCATTTCTAGTTGATGGAATAGTTTGGGAAGCATTTGAATTATTTCTACCTTGAAAGACTGGTAAAATTCACCAGTGAATCTATCTAGGACTGGCCATGCTTTTGTTTTTGCTTGTTTATTTTTTAATTGGAAGATTTTTAATTACTGCTTCACTATAACTGCTCATAATGGATCTACTTAAATTGTTCATCTCATCTTAGATTAATTTTGTTAGATCATATGTGTGTAGAAATTTATCTGTCCCATTTAGATGTTCCATTTTAGTGGAATATATATATTTTAAGGTAAGACCTAATGATTTTCTGAATTTCATTAGTAACTGTTGCAATAGATGTTACTCCCTTTTCATCTCTAGTTTTATTAATTTGGATATTTTCTTTTTGTTTTGTTTAGTAAGGGTTTGTCAGTCTTGTTTATCTCTTCAAAGAACTAACTCTTTGTTTTATTAATTTCTTTTTGTATTTTTTGTTTGTTTCCATTTTATTAATTTCTGTCCTGATCTTAATGTTTTCTTCCAGTGTACTGATTTGGCGGGGATTGGCTTGATGTATTGTTTTAGGGTCCTAACATATACCATTAAGGTATTTATCTGAAATATCTTGTATTTCTTAATGTAGGCACTTAGAGTTATAAACTGCTCTCTTAGGACTTTCTTCATTGTATTATATGGGTTTAATAGGTTGTGTTTCATTTTCATTTGATTCTAGGGGGCTTATTTCCTTATAAAGATTGTTTTTAATCTTGTTTATTAATTTGTATCTGTAGAGGGATGTATATATGTGTCCACAGAGTCCAGAAAACTATGTCAGATCCCTTGGAGCTGGAGTTCCAGGTGGTTGTAAGCTGCCTAACCTGGGATCTGGACACCAAGCCTGAGCCTTTTTAAAGAGGGATACACGCTGTTAATGGCTGAGTCGTACCTCCAGCCCCTCTTTGCAGTTTCTTCAAGGACCCAATCATCATTCAATAGTGTGTGGTTTAATCTCCAGGAGTTTGTATTTGCCATATGGCTTCTCTTGTTAACAGATGGAATACAAATATTCTTGTATTTAATGAGACCTTTGTATCCTAATATATTATCCACTTTAGACACACATCAGCTGCTAAGAAAAGTGTGTATCCTTCAGTGTTTGGATAGAGTGATCTATAGATGTCTTTTTAGTCCGTCTGATCTATGATGTAATTTAATTCATATATTTATGCTTTTTGTTGTTGGGAAGACTTGCCAGTTATGAAGTCACTCAATACTATTGTGCTTGTGTTAATCTGCAACTTCACCTCTAGTGGTACTTGTTATATGAAAGTGGATGCTCCTGTGCTCAGGGCAGATCTTTAGACTCTGTCATCTTGATCCATTATTCCCAACCGATTATCTTTATCTTTTCTCACTAGTTTTGATTTGAAGTCTGTTTTTGAGACATTAGTACCGTGGCACCTGTTTCCTAGGTCTGCTTGGTTGGGATACATTTTTCTATCCTTTTACCTTAAGGACATATCTGTCTTCTGTGGGGAGGCACATGTTCTTGGAGGCAGCAAATAGATGACTTCTGCTTATTAATACAATCTACCATTTTGTGTCTTGATGGGGAAATTGAAACCATTAATATTCAGGGTTATTATTGAAATGTGTGTATTGATTCTTGCAAT
Organism: Peromyscus attwateri; assembly: GCA_902168425.1. Classification (NCBI taxonomy): domain Eukaryota; kingdom Metazoa; phylum Chordata; class Mammalia; order Rodentia; family Cricetidae; genus Peromyscus; species Peromyscus attwateri. The sequence continues at coordinate 26,979 of CABHPP010147614.1, read as the reverse complement.
TTTGTTGATTTTATAGTGTTTGTTTTTTTCCTCTCTTGTTTAACTATAATTCTAGCATGGGCTATTCTTTCCTGTGACTTCATGAATAGATTTTTTTTTTTTTAAATTCAGTTCCAAGGATCCTACATGTAGTTTCTGTAGAGCTACTCAAGCAATCATAAATTACTTTAATTTATTTTTATCATGGAAAAGATTTTACTTTTCTTCAATGATGGCAGTTTTGCTGGATGTAGTAGTTGGCAGGTGTTGTCTTTCAGAACTTGAAATAAGTCTATCCTGACCCTCTTGGCTTTTAACGTTACAGATGATAAATCTGCTGTTATTCTAATGAGCCTGTTTTTTACCTGACTTGGTGATTCTTGCCACTTTCAATGTACTTTCTTTATTCTGTATATTTAGGGTATGGTAAGAGGAAGTTCTTTCCTGGTCTTCCTGTTTGCTCCCTAAATGCCTCTTCTATCCAAACCAGTATCTCTTTTCCTAACTCTGGGAAATTTTCTGTTATGGTTCTTTGGACAATTTTTTTTCTATGCCTTTAAAGTACAATTATTCTTCTATGCCCCTGACTTGCAGATTTGGTCTTTCATGTAGTCTAACACTCATACCTCACTGAATGGCATGATCTTGTCAGAGTGCCATGCGTGTCTTGAAATTCCAGCTGGTACCTTCCTGTTGTCCTTGTTTGGTTATTACAGTTATTCAGCCTGCTTTTCAAGCTCAGATATATGTTTTTCTCTTTTAAATGTTTAGAAGCCTTTAAAATTTTTTGTTATGTGTATGGTGTTTGGCCTGCCTGTTATGTGCATCCTCATCACCCACCTTTTTTACATATGAATTATAACCTTGCACAACTTTAACAGTCTCTAGAATCTTTGGCAGTATCCAGCTTTTCGATTCCAGCTACTTTACTCACACAGCTTTTTATTTGTTTTCAAAGTCACTCAGATAGTATACATATCCTTACCCACCCCAGTACCCTCCCACACCTAATCCTTCTTAACTAAAATCTGGAACGCACCAGGCTTACCCTTGGTTATTTATCCTGAAACAATCATGGAATCAAAGGGCCACTATACAGGATTGCATGGAACGTGCCAGAGGCCGAGAGAAAGGGGAAATGTGGGGTGACAGGGGAAGTGTGCGAGATACAGGTAAAAGGGATAGTTGTGGGGAAACACAGTCAGCAATCCTAAAACTTAACTGAGCGATATGCAGACAGAAGCAAACTACCATGAGATGAATGTGCCGGAGTGGAGACCAAGTAACAGTATGAGAACTGAAAAGAGTAGTCCTCTGGGTGAGTTACTGACACAGATGCACCAACTTTAAGGGGGAAGTTCTCAGATCTCTGGCTTTTGAAGCCTCCATGTGGTGCTGTGTGGGATAGGTGAATGGGAGCCTTGGGTTCTGCAGCCTCTGTGTTCAGGGTGCTTCTGCCTGGGGAGAGCGTATGTTGGAGGTCCTTCCCTAGTGGTTCCCTCAGACCCCTGTACTGTCTGTGATCTCTTAGGTCCTGTAGTCCGGTGGATGGGAGGACCAGCCATTCCTTGTATCCTGCTCTTGTATTCCTTGTCTCCTGCTTTCCCCTAGGCATCCTGATGTGGCTGCTGTGCTGTTGATTTAGAGAGCTTACGTCTCTCCCCCCTGTTTTCCTGCAAAGATTCTCCTGACTTAATAAGCTCCTCTGCTCCCCTACCCTGTGTGTGTGTGTGTGTGTGTGTGTGTGTGTGTGTGTGTGTGTGTGTGTGTGTGTTTGTGCTGGGTTATAGGTATCCCATTATGGCTTTAATTTGCATGTTTTGACACAGGTGAACATGATTGTCATGTTTATTTTATATCCGTATTTGGATATACTTTTTATAGGTTTTTGTGGAAAATTTTTCCATATGCTTGTCATTTTCTATGAGACTAGTTTTCTGGATGGATATGTCATAAACTTCCCTTATTAAAATACTAGGATGAGCAGCAATAAGCAAAGAAAACTTAGGTATGATCCGTTTTTGTGATTTACAAAAAAAAAAAAAGGAAACACAAATAGTTAGAAAAATTAACAAGATTTAAAATATAAAGTCCAAATGTGATAGACTGCTGCCTTGCTTGCCCAATATAAACTCTTTTTTTTTTTTTTTTTTTTTTGTAGCTTTGGAGCCTGTCCTGGATCTCACTTGGTAGATCAGGCTGAACTCAGACTCACAGAGATCTGCCTGGCTCTGCCTCCCGAGTGCTGTGATTAAAGGCGTGTGCCACCACCGCCCGGCTCCAATATAAACTCTTATTCTTCCTAACTGAAACCATGAATTTGGAGTAATGGCAATCTGGTTTAACATATTCTGTAAATACCCTTCTAGGTAGAGTCGTCATTTGGTCCATTGGCCAGTGAATCTGATGAGAAAGTTACTTCGTGGGGAACCATGATTTCAGTATCTAGTCATAGAGAAAGGACTGTTCAGTAGATGCCCTCTGTCTGCCATAGCCCATCGTCCCCCTTGAACTCTGTAATACAGTGGCGAGGAGACCCACGAATTTGTACCTGCCCTGTCCTGTGGGCCAGGAAGGCAGAACTCTTTTTCTCTGGTAGTTTCTCTGTATTTCTGTGCCTGACTTCTGAGTTTTGTTGTAGTGAATAAATAAACTCCTGGTTGATTAAGTTACAAAACACAGCCTGTGTTATGTGCAAACAAACCCTATCTGAAGCAGAATACACACACACACACACACACCCTCCCAGCACATACACTACAGGTCCCTAAGCATTTTAGTTTTTCCACTGTTGCTTTTTCATGATGAATTAAGCACTTGAGGACATTTTTTAAAATATTTTTTCTCTTTTTATTTATTCTATGTGTCTTTTACATCATGTATCTTAATTCCTGTCCCTTCACATCTGCCCTCCATCCCTGCATTCCCAACATAAAACAAAATTTAAGAGAAGAAAGGGAAAAATTAAAAATCTCATCATTGGAGCTGCAGCGTGACATAGTGAGTCACACGGTGAACTTCTTTGTCTATACATCTTTACTTGCAAGTGTTCATTACAAAGAGTCCTTGGTCTGGTTCGAGGCCTCTGGCCTCTGCTACACTATTGATGCTGGGCCCTCACTGGGCCTCTTCCTGCATACCCTGATGTTGCCCTGTGTGTGGAGATCCTGTAGCTTTGGGTCTGCAGGTCAGGTTCCTTCACATGCTCCAGCAAATCACAGATGGGATGGATGTTGGGGTGGGTCGAGTCATAACCCTAGTTCTAGGCCTGGGCAGCTGCAGGGTTGGTCAGCCTGCCCGTTCTCCCCTGTCCTTACCACCAGGGTGGGCTGTCAAGAGTTGCCCTGGCTAATTCACCTCTTGCAACAGTGAGTGAGGTGTGGGGCCAGTTCTCCTGTGTTCATACCTTCAAGGTCTGCTCTCCCACACCTACACCTTTAGGGCCAGCTCTATTGTGTTGCCCTTGTGAGGTGTAGGGGCCACTCTCCGGAATGCTGCAGCTGGTGAGGGACAGGGACAGCTCTCTCACTCTTTTGGCCCCATGGGCAGCTCCTTCACTTGTCTCAGGCGTTGAAGGGTGGGGGTTGGGGGGCATCTCTCCTCTGTCCATGCTGCCACATGTCAGATGAATAAAGCAGACAGCTCTGCTTTGCTCACAACCTCGGGGCTGGGTCACCCTTACCTCCAACTACCCAGCCAGCTCTGCTGTGCTGTCTAGGTGAGGAGCGGGACCCACTTTCCTGAGTGCTGGAGCTGGTAAGGGGAAGGGTCAGCTCTCATCTGTTGCAGGCAATAAGGGGCGAGGGGTAAGGGGGGCATCTTTCCCCCACCTATACTGCCACATGACAGATGACATGGGGCAGCTCTCCCATGCTTACAACTTCAGAGCTGGCTTACTCACACTTCTGCCAACAAGGTTAGCTCTATTGTGTTGCCCAAGTAAGGTGCAGGGCCTGATCTTCCGAGTGTTGCAGCTGGCAGTATCCAGGACAACTCTTATGACCCCAGGGCCAGGTTTCTCACCTGCCTCAGGTGTTGATAGACTGGGGACAGGAAGGAGGGCAACTCTCCCCAGCCCATGCTGCCTCAAGACAGATGAGTAATGGGGTAACTCCTCCACGCTCACTACTTCAGGGCAGGCTCACCTACACCTCTGCCTATAGGGTTGAGTCTATTGTGTTGCCCAGGCAAGGTGCAGGGCCTGCTCTTCCACCCTTATGACCTCAGGGCCAGCTCTCCCACCTGCCTCAGGTGTTGGGGGGGGGCTGCCTATCTTGAGGAAATATTTTATACTTATTGTATCCTATTGTAATAGGGGCTGGTGTGGCCATATCGTAGAAACTGCTTTGTCAGTTTTGTGGCCATGATACATAGTGCCCTAGCAGCTTCAAGAATTGTTATACCTTTCTAAACATCACACTGATAGAGAATTCCCTGTGAGGTGTAACTTGCTTTCTTTGATTTGCCAAATGTGGGAAGAGATTTTGGGGTCACAGATGGAACATTTCATTTCAAGAAAGTTACACTTGAACCTTAGGGGCGTTTGTTCTATAATTCCAAGGGGAAGGACAGAAAGCTTATAAAAGCACAGTCATCTTGTTCTCTGATATGTGAGAAAAATGCAGGCACTCCATCAGCTCACTGACACCCCCAGAGATAACACATCAAAGTCTTCTTCATCTCAGTCCAAGAAGACAAGCAATAAAATTTAGTATAATAAGCTTACAAACTCTAGGTCAAAAGTGTTTTCTGATGTAAAGATTAGGCTAATTTAATAATTACTGTGGCTCTGTTTTTAAGATGCCTTTAATAAAATGCCCTTAATTTAAACTAGTTGGTGTCTGTTCCTAGTGAAAGTAAATATTCTTGTAATACTTTTTTTTTCCAAATCATTAAATACATATCTGACTCTTGTTACAACTATGCATATAACTCAAAAGGAGGTTCTTGCCTTCCAAAGCAGGATAGTAACGTATACAAAGGACTTAGGCACTGTATTCTGGCTATAGGGTATGCATACTCTATAATGAAACCTAGTTGCATTATATCATAAAAGTAGATGGTGAGTATTCTAGAAGAGAAGTGAATGGTTAGAGGTATGAGAAAAATGATAAAAAGGTATTTCATAGAAAAGACTCAACTCCTTACTGAATGGGTGAAACTGAAGTTTGATTTTCAAAACCATGGAAAAAGCATAAACTAAAGATTCCCTCTTTACCAGAAAGTATAGTCCTTAGACTTAGAAAATACAATTACAAAGCACACCCTTGGCAGATTTCACATTTAGACTGTAATAACTACAGAATGTGAATAGAAACTTTGGTAATAAAAAGTGGCAGATGACTTTTAAGCTAATTGGCCAGGGCTCTATAAAAGAGTCATGAGACAGCTAACCACAGGAGAAGACACTCAGCTACATCTGGCAATCAGAAGGTAAATTCACAGCCATGCCCATCAGGATGGCCATTATTTAAAAAACAAAACATTTTTGGTGAGGATGTAAACAAATTTGAGCCCTGATTTTCTTGAAATCAAGAACTCAAACATTGTATACCCATGTCCATGGCCACATTATTTGCAACAAGCCAAAAGGTGGAATGAGCCCAACAGCCCACAGACATGAACAGACAAACTGCTATAGGCATCCATACAATATGATGTCATTTTGCCCCAAAACAAGGATGCTCTGACACACACTAGACGTGTCTGTGTCTTGATATCATTCTAAGTGAAATAAACCAATCTAAAAGACAACTGTGATTCCTGCTCCTACTGAGATGAAATACTTAAGAGTAGCCAATAATATAACAACAGAAGGGTGGTGCCAGGGCCTGGAATTGAGGGGAAAATGAGGAGTTTATGCTTCATGTTAGGTGTTGACTTTTCCTGGGATGATGTGAACAAATGTCTGCTCACCTCAAGTAGGGTACCAACATTAACAAATCCACCAAACTCCCAATTTGGGAAACCAATGAGTTTCTTGGATTACTTACAGTGGTATGGCTGTGAGGGGTTGGTTACAGGAGTGCAGATGACTCAAAGATCATTGCATTATCAAACACAAAAGCCCAAGCCAGCCTGGGAGATAACTTGAAAAGCTGTGTCTCTGGGGCTCTGTTCAACCTGCAGGTAGCTGAGAGGTTGGAGAGTGTCCTCCCCAACGGTTGTTTGCTGTTTGCATAAATGTGAGGATGGACCTTGCAAATCATTTAAGATTCTCCTTTCCCTGAATAGATGGCCTACTTCCTAAGTCTCCCTCCAGGAGGGAATGTTTCCAGGAAGTTGCCTCACAACAAATAGGTGCAGAGCTTCAGTTTGAGAGGAAGAGAGTTCTGTGAACAGGTTGGGTGATGGTGATACAGAAAGATGAGTTGACACGTCACTGCTCTAGAGACACTGGGACCTAGGAGATGGAGCCCATCAATGAGGCAGACTAAAGTCTCATGCAATAGCCAACTTTATTCAGAGCCCCAGACAATTTATACTCTGAGGGTTAAGAAAGGTCACATGAGTAAAGTTCTCATAAGTTCAAGCTGTACACAATCACAAGGACAAGTCACACGTGGCCAATGGCAAACACATGTTTTCCCATAGAGGATTGTTTAAACATTTAAATGAATAACAGCAGCAAGCAATAATGAGTAATCTGAAGGAAACTCACTCCTATCTGCTTCACCTGGAAGGAGCATGAAAACACATTCCAAGAACAATTCTGTGTTTTGAAGAAACTGAGGCCACAGGACCCTTGTTTTGTTTTCTTGGAGTGTTCTCACAAGCATTCAGAATTCTCGCAACTCCATTCCTGAACCATGTTCTGACATCAACACACTGAACTGTCTGTGTTAGGATAACAGAGATCCTAAATATGTATATTTTACTATAAAACTTATAGCCACCATACAATAACTACATGCTTATTAGATTGCAAAACCCAAGAGAAAAAAAATACTGTTACAAATGGAAAATGCATGTGCTGTTGTTAGAAGTGTAAGGTAGTATAGGCATTTTGGAATGCTGTTTGGATTAGAATGTCCCTCATACATCAGATGTTTGAACAGTTGGTGGTGCTGTTTGGAGGGTGATATGGGACGTTTAGTAGATGTGGCCTTTGCTGGCAGAAGTACACCGCTTGGAGGTGGGGTTCCAGAGTTTATAGCCTTGCTTCACTTCCAGCTGGCTCTCATGATCCCCACCCCCATCTCCTCTCTCTTCTCCGTCTCTCTGCTTCAGATCTTCAGTTGAGAATGTGGTCTCTCTGCTTCAGATCTTCAGTTGAGGATGTGGTCTCTCTGCTTCATATCTTCAGTTGAGAATGTGGTCTCTCTGCTTCACATCTTCAGTTGAGAATGTGGTCTCTGCTTCATATCTTCAGTTGAGAATGTGGTCTCTCTGCTTCATATCTTCAGTTGAGGATGTGGTCTCTCTGCTTCTGCCTCTAGCTGTCATGTCTCCTTGCCATGATGGACTCTTACCCCTCCGGAACCATAACCCAAAATAAACTCTTCCTTGTGTAAGATGGCTTTGGTCATGGTGTTTTATCACAGCAACAGAGAAGTAATGAGTATGAATGTCTTGCAGAATACTGCAAGAGTTTTTACAGCATAATTAAGAATAGCCCCATTCTAGAAATGATCTGATTCCCCACCAACAGAATGGATTAATAAATTATATTATGAGATATGATATAAATGAGTAAAACTATGACTACACCTTATGTATAGTTAAGACATACGAGCAAAATAAATAGGTTCTTTTGAGGTGTAATGAGGGATTTATCAAGGCAACTCCATGTAGTTAAAAGAGAGGTTTATTTTGGGGGATAACTTAACAACAAGTAAAGGGATAGGTTGCAGGGTCCTGGAGAGGTGAAGTGCAGTCCAGCGGTGTTCTCTGGAGAACTCTGCTCCATCTACCATCCAACATCCAGGATCACCAGGAACCAAGAGAACCGGCATATCCAGATCTTGGGTCTTAAGGGCTCCCGTCTCGGCCCCGCCTCAGGGGCAGGTCATTGGTAGGTGTGACAGTTACTGGAAGCCTCACTGGGGGTAGTACTCCCAGGTCAAAGCTGGAACAGCTACCCACTGCAGAGGTGGATCATTTGAAGGTTCCCCGGGGTGCTATCACTGCCCAGTTTCTTGATCTGGATACTGGTTATAATGGAGTTCTGTAGATTTCCACTTTTTATGTGTTTTAGTTTCCCTGGGCTGATGTAACAAATTGTCCTATATGTATTAGTATAAAACACAAGACATTTATTTTCTCATCATTTTGGAAAATGGAGTCCCAACATTAATATGTTTTCAGGGCTTCAGTCTTTCTGGTCTCTAGGGACCAGAGTTTCTAGCTTCTGGTGATTCCTAATATGACTATATCAATCCAGCCTATGTCTTTATTGTCACATGGCTCTCTCCTCTCTCTCTCTCTCTCTCTCTCTCTCTCTCTCTCTCTCTCTCTCTCTC
>CABHPP010147614.1:0-18528 GCA_902168425.1 Peromyscus attwateri | reverse complement strand
CTCTCTCTCTCTCTCTCTCTCTCTCTCTCTCTCTCTCTCTCTCTCTCCTTTTTCTCCCCCCTTCTCTCTTGTTTGCTCTGTGTGTTTTTGCTAAGGTCAGTTGTTATTGGCTTAATGGTTCGCCTACATCATTCAAGGTAAGGATTTTGAGGCCTTTATTTCTCTTCCTTCTCCTCTTCATTTTTTTAAAAACATGGGCTCTCACTATGTAGCTCTGTTTGTCATAGATTTACTATAGAGACCCTGCTGGCCTTTAATTTACAGATATATTCCTGTCTCTACCCCATGAGTGCTAGGATTGGTGTACATCACCACACTAGGCAAATCTGTATAAAGAATCTTTTTTTCATATAAAATTAAGTTCACAGTTTCTACTGGCTAATATATAGACCTATATCTTTTGAGTCTTACCAATTGACAAAGAAATATATTGTAAATAACAAAAGCCACATTTCTTACTGTCAGAGAAAAGTAAGTGAAGGAGGGAGGCAAAAATGAACCCTGTTGTAGTGGTTTGGATGTCCCCACAGTAACGGGCATTTGAACACTTGGTCACCCAATGATGGTGTTCTTTGGGAGGTTTAGGTGTGGCCTTGTTAGAGGATATTTGTCACTGGAGGTGAGCTCTGTCTGAGAGTTTAAAGACTCATACCGTTTTTGAGTTTGTTCACTTTGCTTCATGCTTGAAGTTTAAGATATGAGCTCTCAGCTGCTACTCCAACTACCATGCCTGACACCTGATGTCTCCATACCACCATCATAGACTCTAACTCTCTGGAATGGCAAGTCCAATGAAACTCATCTTTAAGTTGCCTCGGGCATGGGGTTTTATCACATCAATAAGAAACTAATATACCCATGCTATCCATTAGAATCACAGACACGCACGCCTTTAATCCCAGCACTCGGGAGGCAGAGGCAGGCGGATCTCTGTGAGTTCGAGGCCAGCCTGGTCTCCCAAGCGAGTTCCAGGAAAGGCGCAAAGCTACACAGAGAAACCCTGTCTTGAAAAAACCAAAAAAAAAAAAAAAAAAGAATCACAGACAGCCGTACTAACTTAACATAGAGGTAGGACAAAAATACAGATATAAACTGCCTTAGTTAGGGTTACTGTTGCTGTAATAAAATACCATGACCAAAGCAACTTGGGGAGGAAAGGGTTTATTTGGCTTACTCTTCCACATCACAGTTCATCATTAAAGGAAGTCAGGACAGAAATTCAAGCAGGGCAAGTACCTGGAGGCAGGAGCTGATACAGAAGCCATGGAGGAGTGCTGCTTTCTGGATTCCTTCCCATGGCTTGCTCAGCATGCTTTCTTAGAGAACCCAGGACCACCAGCCCAGAGATGGCCCCACCCACTATGGACTGGACCCTCCCCTATCAATCACTAATTAAGAAAATGCCCTGCAGGGTTGCCTACAGCCCAATCTTAGGGAAGCATTTTCTCAATTGAGGCTCCCCTATCTCTGATGTCCCAAGCTCGTGTCAAGTTGGCATAAAACTAGCCAGCACAATAAGCATGTACATGGATGGATATACATTATTCATTACCTGCGCCTGTCCACTGACAGAAGCTAGAAGTAATGTACAAATGTAGTACAAGCACACCTAACACCCACATCTTGGATTGATTAACTGATTGATTGATTGATTGATTGATTGATTTTTTTTTAGACAGGGTCTTGCTGTGTAGCTCTAGGTGGTCTCAGCTTTCTGAGTTGCAGGATTACTGGTGTGTGTTACCACATCCAGCCTAGGTCTTGGTTATTGAATAACATTCTCCTAAAAGCAAAGTGGTGTTCCTTGGGTAAATGGTCATTTCTAGGATTAAGGCACAGAAAATATGATCAAAGCCTGAAGTGTCTTACTGTACCAGGAGGTAGGGATGTGCTCAGTAAAAAATCTATAGAGACAGGTTAGTAATTATCTTGGTCTGAGATTTAGAATGAGAATTCACAGCAGATGGAGATGTGGTTTATTTGGAATGGGCTGGGGAAGAGTCTATGAGTAGACTGTGTTAATAGTTCACAGCTTTGTACATTACTAAAGGGTCATATATCATGTACATCACATTTGAAAACTGAACTGATATATATATATATATATATATATATGTTTAGGGAAATTTTATAACATAGAAGTTAAATTTCAGTTAATTAAGAAGAAAATGCCCAAAGGGAAAAATAAAGGAAGTTTGCCAAAGGCTTATAAGAAACAATGGCCAAAGTTTGAATAACTTAGCAAAAAAATCAAATGACAATATTGGAATATAATCCCCAAATAAAACAAATATTCGCCGGGCAGTGGTGGCGCACGCCTTTAATCCCAGCACTCGGGAGGCAGAGGCAGGCGGATCTCTGTGAGTTCGAGGCCCGCCTGGTCTCCAAAGCGAGTTCCAGGAAAGGCGCAAAGCTACACAGAGAAACACAAACAAAAAAAAACAAACCAAAAAAAAAAAAACAAAAAAAAAAAAAAAAAAAAAAACACAAATATTCATGACAGTGAGTGACATACATAAATAAACAGAGAAGGGCCAAATCCTCTTTACAGAAGAATTGTAAGTGCTGAGTGCAAAGGGAATAAAGGAAACAGAAAGCTCACTATCAGAACACCACAGTAAAAACTATTATAAGCAAATGCCATTCTAAAATCAGATGCCAAAGTCAGACGTTATTTGCATGATATCAAGGTATCAACTCAAAATATGTATTAATTATAGTATTTTAACATAAACATATCAAATCTTCCATTATCTGTCCATACTGAAAGGGGGCTAGACTTGGTGATTTGCTTTTTAATAAATATAGAAAGAAAAAAGATCAAATTAATTGAAAACTGGCAAATATAGTCATGTTGTGTGGTCAGAGTGTGAACAGAGTCATGTTGAGATAATCTTCCACTGCCATGAGGCAATGTGTACAAAACCTAAAGCTGACGTGGCTGTGCCTTATGACTTACCCATTGTGGCTTTAGCTATATGTGCAACAAAATTGTCTTTTAAAAAATAATGGCATGAATGCCTATCAATAATGGGATGAAAATGAAGTATGCTATTATATCAAACAATGAATACTATCTAGTGAAGAGAATATATAAAGTATTGTTGCATAACACATCAAGAAAACTTTACAGGCCAGAAAGATAGCTCAGTCAGTAGAATCACTTGCCTTACAAACCTGGCAGCTTGGGCTCAGTCTTGAGAACCCATGGTGGAAAGAGAGAATTCACCCCTCAAAGTTGTTCCACACACTGAAAAAATTTGAAAGCATCTCATAAAATAATGCTTTATGCAAGAAATTAGTAACAAGGGAGTGAATTCCATATAACTTGGTTTATATAAAGACAGTGCAAGTAAAGCAGTCTTTGTTGTTAGACATCAAGGTAGTGGCCATCATTGAAGGAGGAGGACTGGTGACTGGATGAGAGAAAGTTTTCTGGGGTGCTGGTGACATTCCTTTTTCTGACCTGCTTAATGCTTATACAGGGGGTTTGCTTTGTGATAACTCATCAGGCTGTTTATAAGAGTGCTCTTTTCATTATGTGCATTTTGCTAAACAAAAACCAAAGAAATATTTCTGGCTTTTAGTCAGATACTTTGGAATGAAAATTGCTGCCACCCAGCTTGCCGGGTATTACCTAATCTCCTAACATAACAGTTTCCTTTGTGTATGGTAAGGATACATAATACCTAAAGACTGTCTTGAGAGGTAATTCAGTGAGACAGTTTACATACAGATTCTGAGCATGGAGTATAGAAGTAAACAGATAAGAAAAAGCTGTCATTGTCACCATCACCATCAAGGGGAATCTACATCTTCCTTGTTGTCTGTGTTTCATCCAGTGTCTTAAAGTCTGCCTTACAGTCTCCTTTTTTTCTCTTTAGTAGTGTTCAAGACAAGATAAGGAAGAAAGATGCTATCCATTTTCTGTACATTTGCACAACACAAAAGTTCCTGTGTATGTGTGGCCAAGACTGCCAAAAATATCATACAATTTTTGAATGACAGAAAATGTACAATTGTAGAAGTAACCGTCTTATTAAATAAGAAACACAGAGCCAATGCAGAGATGAAAGCCCAAGAGGTCAGAGCTAAGAGCCTTACCCGTCACTGCTGCAGCTAGCTTCTTCAGCCAAGAGACCTACTTCCTGTGTGTTTGTCTTTATATAGACTTTCTGTTCTGCCTTCTCATTGGTTGTAAACCCAACCACATGACTGCCTTGTCACTGCCTCTCTGTACAGACCTCCAGGTCTTCTATGGTTGGTATTAAGATTAAAGGCGTGTGTCTCCAATGCTGGTTGTATCCTTGAACACACAGAGATCTACCTAGCTCTGCCTACCAAGTGCTGGGATTAAAGGCATGCACCACCACCACCCAGCTTTTGCTATGGCTCTAATAGCTCTGACCCCCGGGCAACTTTATTTATTAACATACAAATCACATTTTAGTACAAATAAAATATCACCATATAGAATCCCTGAATAGTTAACCAGGATTAGTATTGTTGTTTGTCTTTGTTCTTTTGGGGGGCCTGCCACCCAGCTCCCAAATAAATCACACACGGAGGCTTATTCTTGATTATAAATGCCCAGCCATAGCTTGGCTTGTTTCTTGCCAGCTTTTCTCAACTTAACTTATCCTGTCTACCTTTTGTCTCTGGGCATTTCCCATTCTCTTACTTCTGTAAATCTTACTCTTACTCTGTGGCTTGTTGTGTAGCTGGGTGGCTGGCCCCTAGAGTCCTCTTCCTTCTCTGGCTACGCCTTCCTCTCCTCCCACATTTCTCCCTCTATATATTCTCTCTGCCTGCCAGCCCCACCTATCCTTTCTCCTGCCTTGCTATTGGCCATTCAGTTCTTTATTAGACCATCAGGTGTTTTAGACAGGTGCAGTAACACAGCTTAACAGAGTTAAACAAATGCAACATAAACAAAAGTAACACACCTTAAAATAATATTCTACAATAGACTAGAGGTCCAGCTGCAACATTCAAATACAAAGAGTGTTCTGCAGCATATTCTCAAGTGGTAAATCTAGATGTCCTGTAGAAGGTTGCTAGGTACACAGACTTGATTCCTAGGTAATTGTGATTCAGGTCCATTGCTAGTAATAACACAATTATATACAACATGAATACTATGATTAGTTAAATTATATTAGAGATTTAGACTATATAAGTAGATTTTAATGCTCCTTGTCATACTTAAAAATCATGTGAGCAGATGATAATCTATGTCACTTTAATAATAATGTTATTATCCATTGTATAATATCACTAATATGCTGTAAAACTCAAATATACATAATAAAATTAACTTTTGAATTATATGAGTCCACGTTGAACTAAGTAAATAATTGATAGACAGATATAATGGGAAGATAAATACAATGTAGGAAATGTCCTTGTCTCCTTTCTATTGCTATGATAAAATACCACAACCAAAAACAACTTGGGAAGGAGAGGGTTTATTTCATTCATGATCTAAATTGTGGCTTATCAGATGAGACAGCTCTGCTTTGTAATCAAGAAAGCAGCAGCTGTGCTCATTAGCAGCTTCCTAAAAATGGAGTCAACTCCATAAGGCTGTCCCTCTGACCTCCACACACACATCAGGTCACATGTGTTTATACACACATCATGTGCCTGGTGTTTGTGAGACAAGGTCTCACTTTGTGGCCTTGGCTAGTCTGAAACTCACTATATAGGTAGACAAGGCTGTCCTGAATCTCCAGAGATCTGCCTGCCTCTGCCGCCTCTACCTCTGCCTCTGCCTCTGCCTCTGCCTCTCTAGTGCTGGGATTAAAGGTATACACATCTATGCTTGGCCCATACAGACATCATGTATACACATACACACACACACACACAAAACCAATAATAATACAAAAATTTAAAAAATATAAGAATTATACATATTAATTACAATGCATGTAATGTGCACCTTGTATAATGTTTAAATTTGGTAAAATGTATTAATATTTTCAGATTTTTTATAGTAAAAACTTTCAAGATCCTTTCTTTTTAAAATATGAGCAGCACCTTATTGATTGCAATAGTTGCCCTACTGTACAATAGCATACCACAGCTTCTTTTATTTTTCTTTCTTTTTTTTGATTTTTGATTTTTCAAGACAGGGTTTCTCTGTGTAGCTTTGGAGCCTGTCCTAAAACTCACTCTGTAGACCAGGTTGGCCTCAAACTCACAGAGATCCTCCTGTCTCTGCCTCCTGAGAGTGCCACCACCGCCCTGTATGCCACAGCTTCTTACTCTAATAACTCTAACTTCTTATGAGGTCATGTGATCTTAGTTGCCTCTTTAAAGGTCCTGTCTTTAGATAATACCCCAGACTAAGTTACTCTGTATTAAGACTTCAACATTAAGACATTTGGGGAGAACAGTTCAGCCCATAGCAATTTCTATGACACAAAAGATTAAAATCTCATTCACTGTGGTCAGAAGGACCCAGTCTTAGAAAGAGTTGAAGTGGGTAGTCTGAGGAGACAAAGAAAGAATACAGCCACCTGAGGATCACTTACCTTTAGAAAAGGGACAATGTGAGGACCAGAGTTGTGGCATAGAGACTTCCAATTTATCAGTGGTCACCAGGGGGAAGGGGTACTGTTAATCACCACAATAATGAGATTATACATTCTGAGCAATTCAATTAGGGCACCCGGGAAGAGATGTGGGCACCAGTGGCTTTTATAGCTGCAGACCTAGATGGTTTGAATCATGTAGTTGAGACTGAAAGTCTAAGGTCTGATTATGAAGCCTTAAGATCTAGTACTTTCCACAAAGAAAATTAGACTATAGGGCATAGCTTTTTGATTGCTTGCTCAGCAAAATGTTAGAATGGAGCTTCTTTACACCCCAGTACACACCAAAGTCAATGGCAGGCATACTGGTCTTTTTCACTTGGATCTGGAGATCATCTGGAGGAACCATGAAGACACAAGCAATCCATATTTCCCCAGGTCTTGACTCTTACAGGGTTTCTATAACTATGTCCAGCCTATACACTCCCTCCATTCTCTATCCTCCTCCCCCAAAACAGGAGAATGTGAGAAAGTCAGGTATACATATTTGCAGACATACATATTACCAAGTACTTATTAAGTATAAGAAATATTGTACTTAGAATAACAATATTTCCACAGGCCTCCCTACCTTATGCAAATATTAGTCTTTAACCAGAAACGACCCCCGAACAGATGTTTTATATTGGGAATGTTTGCTCACAGGCAGTTTCAATAGAAATATTTTAGCTCTTCAAATACATCCAAATAAAATATTTGGTCTTGAAACATTCTATTTTAAATCAGTGAGTTGTGGCTTCATTATAATAGAAAGAAGCATGAGCCAGAGGCTGTGTTTAGTTCTTATCTCCAACTGAACATCTAGTAAGTAACAAGTTTGTAATCTGAACTCCAGTGATTCAGAAAAGATTTTTAAAATCAGACATCCTTTGTATAATAACACTAAGAAATATAAGACCTGAGTGGTGATTCCTCTTGCAGATTTACTTTAAAAAACAAGAAGGGGGGTGGGTTGGGAAATGGGGGTGGGTCAGATCAAGATATGATGTTTGCAAATATATTATAAAAAATATAAAAGATATTTTTAAAAACCAGAAATGAAACTTTGTCTCTGAGATGTAATAAAATTAGGATCATTGCCAAATTTAGTCATGTTTTCATGGAAGCATGTATCACTAGAAAGACTCGATATTACTCAAATCTCTACATCACTAATATATATTCAAAACAAACCCCAGGAGGAAATTCTACAGCAATGCTCCTCAAAATTTTACTTTCTTTTTTTTTATCGTGTGTGAATGTGCGTGTGTGTGTGTGTGTGTGTGTGTGTGTGTGTGTGTGTAGGGGTGCACAGGCCTTCAGGGTTGGTGGCAAGCACCCTGCTTGCTGAACCATCTCCTGGCCTTACTTCTCATATTTAAATTGTGTAAGAATCAAGTAGAGACATGGCTAATTCTGGATTTTGTAGAAATCCATTGTGGATTTCTGACAAGCTCCTGCCCAGACGGTGCTGTTGCTGACACACTTCAGACCAGCACCCTAACAAGTCTGATTGCTTCCTGCATTAATTACACCCACCATAGACATGACAATTCCTGAAACACAGATCGTCACTAAATCTGTCATTAGCTTTGAACAGTCTAGACAGCTGCAGTTTTATACCTATTATGTATTTATATGTATTTCCTAACTTTTTTTAAATTTGTATCAAATACTCAAGTATTCCACTTAGAAATTGTTCTAGTGTCATTTTTGTTGCTATGGTGAAGTACCCTGACAAAAAGCAAGTTAGGGAAGGAAAAAGTTTATGTGACTTACCATTCTAGGTTATAATCCTGCATTTCAGGGAAGTCAAGAGCAAAGAGAGAATGAACATACCCTTGCTTACTTGCTCTCAGATAGCTTTCTTCTGTCTTACACTATTCAGAATCTCCTGCTTAGGGAATGGTGGAATGGATTGGGTCTCCCCATATCAGTGAACAACAAAACAGTCCCCCTACAGACATGCCCACAGACCAACCTGATTTAAAGAATTCTTCAGTAAAACTCTACTCTCAAGTGATTCTAGATTGTGTTAAGTTGATAATTACAGCTAATCAGTGCAGATGTGTATTTATATTTTGTTATTAGTTGCTGTAAGCATTACTCTCTACGTCTTAACAGATCAGCCCACTCAGTTAATATTATGCTATCTTCTGTGGCTTGTATCAGTTACTTGTCTTATTGCTGTGATCAAATACCTAACAAAAAGAAACTTAGGGGAGGGGTGATTTATTTTGGCTTGCAGTTCCAAGGCATACAGCTGATCATGGAATGGAAGATAAAGCAGCAGGGGTAGAAGGCATCTGGTCATGTGGTGTCCATGATGGCTATTCTTAGTTGTCAACTTGACTACACCTGAAATAATGAAAATCCAAAACTGGAAGGCACACCTGTGATGGATTTTTACTTAATTTGATGTAGGTAGATCCACTTCTAATCTAGATCTTGAGGCAGGAAGACCCATACCTTTAGTCTATTTCTGGAGGAGGTAGACACAGGCCTTTAATCTGGGTCACACCTTCTTATATAGGAAGGCTATATAAGGACATAGAAGAAGGAAGCTTTTGCTCTTTACCACTTGCTCTCATCTTGATAGACAATCCATTCCTCACTGGCATTAGAGCCTACTTCTGGATTCCAGCATCTACTGAAGACCAGCTGGGACATCCAGCCTTGTGGACTGAACTAGATCATAGCTAGACATGGTTGGATTAGCTGGACCACAGCCTGCAAAGTCATTCTAATAAATCACACACACACACACACACACACACACACACACACAAAAAAAAAAACAATAGCAGTGACTTACAGTCCAGGTGCTTCCCCATCCAGTCAAGTTAACAACCAAGATTAATAATCACAAGGCCATCTTCTGAGGCTTCTTACCTCCTCCCAATCACCTACTGAGTTATTCATGAGCCAGTGAACTCCCAAAGACAGCATCTCTCAATGCACTGAGGACCAAATGTTCAACACATGAGTCTCTATGGTGCATTTAAGATCCAAACCAAAACACTTTAAACTATATTTATTATGTATAATGTTTTTCATTCCTTGCTATAGACTGATATTTCTGTATAGTGATACTTCTCTTTAAATTGCAGGTTTATTGGTGACAGATTTTCTCAGGTGTTGTATATACAATGTTTGTACCAGCTTCTTTAGCATTTTAAATATGTCATCCCATTGTTTTCTTGACTTTTTCTTTTCTGGTGAGAAATAGGCTATCATTGTGATGCTGGGTGCCTGTATGAGATGTCTTTTGCCTTAGCTGATTTCAAGATTTCTCTCTTTCTCTTTAGTTTTTAATCCTTTGATTAGGGTGCTCCTATGTGTGATTTTCATTGTGTGTATTTGGAGTTTGCTGAAGTTCTTGAGACTCTAAAATAATATTTTAAACTATTTTTCATCTTTTTGCCTGTTCAGATTCTTATTACATTAGAAATGTTGATATTGTCCCATAAGCCACTAAGGCTTTTAAAAATTATTATTAAATTAATTGTTTAAATGTTCATATATATGCACTGTATTTATATTATTTCTTCCCTCCCTCTCCCTCCAACCCTGCTCATGTCTCCTCCCACCTACCTACCCACTTGCTCCCTCTCAAATCTGTGTCCTCTTTCGCCACACTAAGACATTTTAAAAATTGTTTTGATTGGGGCTGGAGAGTTGGCTGAGTGGTTAAAAACATTTGTTGCTAGTGCAGAAGATCTGGATTAAATTTCCAGAACCTAAATGACAACTCACAACTGTCTGTAACTCCAGTCTCAGGGAATCTGATGTTCTCTTCTGCTCTCCTAGGGCAGCGGGCACATGCACACAATGCACACCCATACATACAGCAAACCACCCATACACATGAAATACTAAAATAAATCTAAAAAAAATTAAATTGTTTTGATCATTTTTCCTCTCTGTCAGATGTAATTGTTTCTATTTGTCTGTCTTCATTTTATTTACCTTATCTTCTTTATTTTCAATGATACTATTTAGTAATATTTCATTTATGATATTCCATTTCCAGATATAGAATTTTCATTTGGATCTTTTTTATAGTGTCTATTCCTCTGCTATATTCCTATTTAATTATTATGACAACTTTTCCTTTTAGTCCTGCTCCTTTTCTATGAAATCCAATATTTAGTCCTAGAAGTTGTTTCTATTGGCAGCTTTCCCTCCTAGTTTTAGATCATATTTTTCCTGTGTCTTTGTTTGTGCCTCAGCTTATTACCCCTTAATTCAAAATTGGATCTACATGATATATAAGAGTGGACTGGGGAGCTGGAGCAATGGCTCAGAAGTTCAAAGCATATACTGCTTTTTTAGGGATCTGTCTGGTTTCCAGAATCCATGTTGGGTGGCTCACAACCTCCTGTAACTCAAGCTCCAAGAGATTCGACACCCTCTTCTGCGCTCCCTGGGCACTGGCACTCAAATGTACATACCCACCCACAGGCATACACATATGTACATAATTGAAAAGTAGTAAAAATAAATCTTGAAATATGGATTGGAATTTTCAAACATTTCTTTTATATAGTGAATGTAGACTTCACATTACAATGTGGAGTCCCACACTGACTATAGAAATCCTTTGTTTCAAAAGGATATTGGTCTAATGGAGGATTGAATCTTTAATATATTAAATATTAAATCTTATTCTATTTAAAGTACCCTGCTCAGGGTGTCCTTCTAGTTAGTAGATAGCAAGCATCTTGTGACTTCTAAAAGGTCATAGAAGGCTTGAGACCATACATTATTGTTTTCCAGTTCTACAAAACTTTATTCGCTATAGATAATTGCATAATTAGCAATTCACATTATTTTTTATTTTTTTTCTTATTTTTTTGACATGGTTGAAAAGCACTAGTTAGACTTTTCATCTTTGCTAGCTTTGTGGACTCTTTATCCTGACACAGGCCTCAAACATGACTGATTACTTCCAATGTAAACAAAGTAAAGACTGGTTTCAGGCTTCCAATGGAGCCTGGGAACAGCAGTGCTCTTTCAAAATCTGGGCTCCTAAGTAGCTCTGTAGACTTTCGGTCAAGTGGTTTTGCAGACATCTTGATCCACTGTTCTTGGACTTCTGGCAATGCTTTGAAGGCTCCCCTCCAGTCTTTCTTCAGCACAACTCCACTCCCAAGTTTAAGTTGTTTCTAGACATATGATATTTTACTAATAAAATTGCATCCGTTCTAAAACACTAGGTTCCCTGACCCTTTGTGGAATTTTGGGACTCAAGGAATGTGTAAGATTACCTTCACTAAATCCAGAGTTTAATTTTAAAATATTGCAATCCTGGTGATTTGTTTTATTATTTGCTTTCGATGGGTTTTGCTATGTAGTCTGGGCTGGCCCCGGGCTTGCCACCATCCTGCTGGGATTACAACTATGTACCACCACAGCTGCCTAATCCAGGTAACTTTTGTATGAGAAT
Organism: Peromyscus attwateri; assembly: GCA_902168425.1. Taxonomy (NCBI): domain Eukaryota; kingdom Metazoa; phylum Chordata; class Mammalia; order Rodentia; family Cricetidae; genus Peromyscus; species Peromyscus attwateri. The sequence continues at coordinate 6,501 of CABHPP010147614.1, read as the reverse complement.
TATGGTTGTTATTACTGTTCTCTTTCTGTCTTATTCAATAAGAAGTCAAGAGCATGAGTTAATAATCTTACATTAGTTCATCTCTGTGGGTGGGTGAGAAAGGAAAACACTGTTTATAAAATGCATGAGAGGCTGAGATGGAGGGAATCCTGAAGTGAACAAATGAAAACCAGAACTGGAGCACATCACCTGTCTATCAAAGTGCTCCAGGAGAATGAGAGACTTCAGGGAGAAATGCCAAAGAAAGTGTCTTCTTTATTCTCCAAGTCCTGTCTCAGACCATTGGGAAAATACAAAGATACTAAGTGAAAGGTCTCGGTAGTCATAGACAATTATGTATAAAGCAAGAGAATAAATGGACTAGCGGGACTAAAAGTTTGAGTTGGCCCCTGTTCTGAGACATTGGAAATATGCTTGTACCTTTGAAATGAGTTGGCACTATCTTGACTTTGGCTGAGATTGACCGAGCAATGTGGAAAGAGATCTGAGCAGGACTTCTCAGTTACTACAGTGTCTGCTAGGAGCCACGTTATGTATTGTCCGCACCATCATCATTACTAGTATTTAAAGGAAAGGAGACTCAATAGAATTATATTCTATATGCATGTTGTGGGCCTGATTTACTTATCCTTCTCATGGAATTAACACACTAAAAGCAAACTTTACATCCTTCATTGTATTTCCTATGTCTTGTACACATCACAAAGGATTTTAGAAATGGAGACATGAAAACTGTATTTGATTATTTTTTGGAGTATGTAAATTAAATGTAGTTTTTATCCCCTCCACAGACTTTAGAATTCATTTTCGAGGTAGGACAAGATTCTATTCTAGAGGGCTCTATAGAAGAAAAATAAACATGTTCCACTTATATTTTATCATTATATAGTGGTGTGTGTGTGTGTGTGTGTGTGTGTGTGTGTGTGCACGTACGTGTCCATGTGCATGTGATGCTAGGGAAGAAACCTGGGAACTTCAGTTCTGCTAGGAGCCACGTTATGTACTGTTCGCACCATCATCATTACTATGCTAGTTAAAGGCTCTACTACCCAGTCATCCTTACCAAGTCCACTCTAGATTTCTTATATTCATTTATTATAATAATAAAGATCATAGTGGTATCATAATCAATAATTTTCACACTTATATTTATTCCACTGGGGCCAAAGAAGTCCACTTCTCTTTGCTTGGAAATCTGTGAATACTCAAGAATCAAGTCCAATTCTTAACTTAGCTGGGGATATATCCCCAGCAATCTGACAGGGATGCTGTATACTTGATGTCCCTTGTCATAAAGCATTTTTCCTCAATTCTAACTTCAATTTTTAAACTTCAAATTTTTAAACAAAACATAATAAAGTGAAAACTTAACATAGGACAAAGAATATTTTGAACAGTGAGAGTAGCTAAACTTTTCTTTAGGTTTTCCAGAAAGGGCTGAGAGAAGTTAGTGCACATGGAGCCAGCTGACTAGACTAGTGAGCCTGACTCACAGAAAGGAGAGAAAAGGAAAAACACTGATGCAAGCTTTGAAAGCTTGGATAAATGTCCAGAAACTGCCTCATTGGTAGAATATTTTATTTTGAGGTAAATGGACAAAGAATTATCTTTAGATAAAGAGACAGGAATTGTCTTTCTCATAGAGAATGGAATGGACATCATCTAGAGTCAGACCACCTATGAAAATAATTACCACAGGGAGCCAGGACACACACCATTAGGAGCTGCAGCAGGGTCAGGCTGCACTGCTCCTGCTGATCGGCAGCTATTCTAAGGCTTCTGTGAATCTGTCTGTGCACGTTGAAGGAACATGTTTTGGAGCACGTATCTTAGAGACAAGTTTAATATCTCTCTATATCAGACTGGGTACATGTGTCACATGGCAGATTAGTGGCTACCTCCATGAGAGTTGGTGAAGGAGAGTTAGAATAATGTAAAAAGAAAAAAAAAATAGATTTTAAGGGGCAAGAACACAAACACACTTCCTTCAGATGCAAGTTATTAGCAGACTGTGTCGGAAACTACTAAACTTCCTGTTGGATGCAAGTAGAATTTTATAAGAACATAATGGACGGAGAAGGGAAAGCCTGAGGTGACTGTGAAGACACCATGGATGTCAATATTTTCTGATGGTCGTGAATTCACTGTAAAAAGAGAACATGCGTTAAGATCGGGAACAATAAAGGCCATGTTGAGTAGGTCAGGGCAGTTTGCTGAGAATGGAACCAATGAAGTCAGTTTGAGAGAGATCCCTTCACAGGTGCTACTGAAACTACGCATGTAACCTACGAGGCTGGCTACACTCACAGCTCCATCAAGATTCCTGAGTTCCCAATTGCACCTGAAATTGCACTGGAGCTACTGGTGGCTGCAAACTTCTTAGATTGTTCAACAAGATAAATTATAATAAGCTGTTCATTTTTCAGTATTTAATACCTGTAGTTCAGTTAATAATTTTTCCACATACAGCATGGTGCCTGTATGAAATTTAACTCTAAAGTTAATTGCTGAGCAGATTCCTTCTGTTCCTTTGCATAGCAGACTTAAAATTTGTTTGCTATATCAACAAATTAAAGATGTTCTACAAGCCAAAAAAATAAACACATAATACTGGGTTATAGGTGGTTTGCTCTCTCCTTTGGATATGACCTTTAAAATCGTAAGTGATATAGTAAATCCTGGGATGTAAGGATAAATGAACATATTCTACATATTCTACAGGTAAATCCAGGGCTAAGTATTTTTATGTTTTTAGTGTTATTTTAAGAACCAGTCTCATCTTACTGCCACTGAGCATTACTAGAGTCTTGAAAATAATTACACAAAAAACATGTTTATAACTTAGTTAAACCTTGATTTTTGTAACTCAAAGAATAAGAGTTGAAATTTCTTATGTTTTTAATATATAAACTGCAATACTGTTTAAGTGAATCTTGTGTTTTGTTTATTGCTACAATTTAAGAACTTTATTTAAAAGCAGTTTTGGAAGAGTACCAGGTGCAACTTTTGTTTGAACTGTAGCCATCTCGTCAACTAAACACTAACTACTTAAGAAAAAATTGGTTTTATCTTAAAGAGAGAAATAAAGTGTCACAAGTCTTAGAGAAACAAGACTCATCTAAACACACCAGTAGGCAGCAAGAGATAATAAAGATCAGGGAAGAGACTAGTAGCATGGAAACTAGAGAAGTCTTCCAGCTGCAGCAAGGGATCAGGGCTGCAGGTGAGCTGTCCCTCCATCTCACAAAGGAAACTTTTCTTGCAGTGGCATGAAAAACATGGGTTTTTGCTGAAGAGAAAAAGAAATGGAGAAGACCCAAATTAATAAAATAAGGTATGAGCAGGGATCCATTATCAGTGAAATTCAGAAAACCATTAGGTCTTACCTTAAAAACACATATTTCACTAAAATGGAACATCTAAAAGAAATAGGTACATTTCTCCATGAATATGAACACAAAAATTAAACCATGATGAGATAGACAATTTGAATAGATCCCTAACAGCAGTGAGATTGAAGTAGTAATAAAGAAAATCCCCACCAAAATGAACAAGTTCAGTACCAGATGAATTCCTTGGTGAACTTTACCTGACCTTCACAGAAGAACTAACCTCAATATTCTCAAACAATTCCATAAAACACAAAAGAGGGAACATTACAAAATTCTTTTTATAACCCAGCATTATCCTAATAGCAAAAGCAGATTAAGATACAATGGCAACCAAAAAGATCACAGACTAATTTCTCTGACAAACACACTCACAAAAATTCCCAACAAAAGTCTGCATGCCGACTTCAAGAACAGAACAAAAGATCATCCACCACCATCAAGTTCCAAGAGATACAGTCCACCAAGGTGGGGAAGACATGGCCTCGGGAAAGGGAGGTCAAGTTCTAGGAGACACAGTCCGCCAAGGTGGGGAAGGCATGGCCTTGGGAAAGGGAGGCAACTGGTCCTATTGCATGATCAGGAAGAAGAGAGTGATGAACTACTCATGCTTAGCTCACTGTCTCCTTTGTATTCATTCCAGCGTCTTAACCCATTGCATCACTTTTCTGTTGCTGTGATAAAGCACCATGGTCAGAGGCAGCTTAAAGAAGAGAGATTTTATCTGGGGCTTATGGTTCCAGAGAAATAAGAGTTCATCCTAGTGGAGAAGATACTGAGCACGCGGAGCAGGATACTGAGAGCTCACGCCTGTTATTGCAAGCAAGATGTGGAGAGAGCAAACTGGAAATGGCATGAGTCTTTCAACTTTCAAAGCCTGCCTCTAGTGTGGCATACTTCCTCCAACAACTCCCCAGCTCCCATACCTCCCATGCAGCACCACCACATGGGGACCACATGATCAAATACATGAGCCCACTGGGGGGTACAACCTCATTCAAACCACCGCAAAGCATTAGTGTGTATGTTTTTAAAGCTATTATGTATTGAGATGTATGTTTCTTAATTTATCTTCTATGATACTTTTAGTTTCTTTGGTTAGCATATTAGCATATGAAGTAATGGATTTCTCCCTGGGAGGGGGCTTTGAGAGTTTGAAGATTCCTATGATTTCCAGTTGATTTCTCTCTGTCTTGTGGCTTAAGATATGAACTCTCAGCATCCTTCTCCAGCTGCCATGCCTGCCACTTATTGCCATACCTCTGCCCAGCCGTTTATGGACTCCTATCCCTCTGCAACCATTAGCCAAAATAAATTCTCTCTTCCTTAAGTTGCCTTTGGTCGTGGTGTTTTATCACAGCAACAGAAAGGTAATAGATACATACTTTAAAGGTTTTAAGAGAATGATTGCCAAAAATACCTCAAAACTATTCATTCAGAAGTTAATTTGCATTATAATTTTACACATGGCAGGCTGAAAAGTTACACACACACACACACACACACACACACACACACACACATACACACATATAGACTTAAATACAGCAGAATCTTGCATTTTAAATAATCATCATGTAGAAATCATCTGTAGCAAAAATATCCTAGGCCTAAATCCAGAGTTTCGTGTCATCATCCTTATTACTGAGAGAACTTATAGTCAAAAAGATTAAGAAACTCTGTGTACAACCAGGTGTCTCTATTAGTCAGGGTTCTGTAGAGTACAGAGCTTATAGAACGAATCTCTCTATATATATAGAAAGAAGATTTATTTGAATAACTTACAGGTTGTGGTCCAGCTAATTCAACAACGGCTGGCTATGAATGGAAGGTCTAAGAATCCAGTATTTGTTTCGTCCATGAGACTGAATATCCCAACTGGTCTTCAGTATATACTGGAATTCCAAAGAAGTAGGCTCTAATGCCAGTGAAGGAATGGACTGCTGTCAAGAGCAGGAGCAAGCAGGCAAAAGGCAAGGCTTCCTTCTTCCATTTCCTTTACATAGGCTGCCAGCAGAAGGTGTGGCCGGGAGGAGAAATGGGTCTTCCCACCTCAAAGATCTGGATTAGAAGATGGATCTTCTCATTTCAAACGATTTAATTAAGCAAAAATCCCTCATACATATGCCCAGCCATTTTTAGGATTTAGTTCATTCCAGATGTAGTCAAGTTGGCAACCAAAATAGCCATCACAGTATAAATCTGTTGAAGTACAAGTGGTTCTCACAGTTCTAGGCAGTATTCTGATTGTCTGAAACAGAAATGGTAAAATGTATCTAAATCAAAATATTTTCTTTATTCTTTCGGAAGAAAACAGCAGCCTTAAGAAGATCCGCTTACCTGCATTGTTCAGCTGATAGGGTTGGAGTTGGGGTTAGGGTTAGGGTTGGGGTTGGGGTTAGTGTTAGTGTTAGGGTTAGTGTTAGTTTCTCACCCCTGTGATGTGAGGGACTGATTGTTAAGAAATGTGTCTGTTATATTATCAGAGAACCTTCCTCCTGCAGCAGATGGGAATAAGTACAGAGACCCACATTTTACAGTGTGCAGAGAATGAGATTCTTTGGAATGCTTAGTTCTAAATGACATGTCATTAACAAACTCCTCCTCTCAGGGCTCAGGGAACTCTTGTAGAAAAGGAGGCAGAAAGAGTGTAAGAGCTGAGTGGTTAAGAGCACTGGTGGCCCTTCCAGAGGGCCAAAGTTTGATTTCCAACTCCCACATGGTTGGCTTACAACCATCTTTAACTGCATTCCCAAAGGATATATTTCCCTCTTCTGGCTCCTCAAGCACTGTATACATGTGGTACACAGACATACATATAGGCAAAACATCCATAGATGTAAAATAAAGATAAACGAAAAATTTTGCAAAAAAAAAAATATGGTATAGGAATGGATGAGGATTCCAGGGTAACCACTCGTGTCCTGGGATGAACTGCAACAGGGACACATGGATAGTGGTAAAATCAGAGACAGTCTACTAAGAGAGTCTACTAAGACAGAAAAACACACCCAAGAATTGAAGTAAGTCAGAGCTGGAGAAAGGTTAAAAGCTCACTGGTGCTGGGCCCAAAAGTCATGACCGCTGTATGATCCTTGGCATGGCACTGTCC